>WMED01008316.1:0-12009 GCA_019650415.1 Pipa parva | reverse complement strand
CCCATTTTTTTTTGTTCCTACCTTATACCCAGCCGGCTCAGTCTGCTGTAAAGATTACAGTGCTCCTCACTTCCTCTCCCACCGCTTCCTGATGTGTAGCAACATTATTAGTATGCGGAGGGGGAGGGACAGAGTAGCGGTGTAATCTTTACAGCACACTGAACCGGGCCAGATACTAGCTAGGTAGTGGTAGGAAAAAGGAGGGGGCCGAGCACTACGATCGCACCCCCCTCCTGCAGCTGCCTCTACCCCTAGTGCCGGCCCGGCAACAGGGGCCAGGCAAAATGGTCTCAGGGGGCCGTAGTCTGGGGACCCCTGACTTACACTTTAAATTGCTATTTGCAGTTGGGTTTAAAATTTGTGTGTTTATAATATTGTATATTTTTCTAAACAAACTAAGTTTTATATAATAAGCGCCAGGCAATAAGAACCGCCAGCATAACAGTCCTTGAAATGGTTTGAAACAAATTGTAAATAAAACATTGTACATCATGAATGTTTTATTTATATTAACATGTTTCTAATAAATCAAATGTGTACAGTAATACAATTTCAACATAGAAAAAACAACCATAAAAACAAAACTATGCAATACATTTGCAAACTTTCCACAGGAAGGTTGCTCACGTCAGTAATTAAAATCAAGTAACAAAGTGCAGAAAATTTAAGCATTAAAATGTTTAAAATCAACACCAGCAAAATGTTTTACAGTATCATACAGCTATTTATACATATTAATATTGGAAAATATTTCCCAGACACCTAGCTCTAATCAAGTTTCTAGTTGGTCAAGCAATCCTTAAGATAAAAAAAAAAAAAAACTGAAAAGCCAGAAATGATTTTTATTCAGAGGCTGTTTACTTCACACATACATCTTCTGTATTTTCAACAACTTGGAACACTCCGTGCTTGGCCTTTTGTAGTGAAATGGTGGTGTTTTTCATTTGTGCTTGATGGGGGGGAAAATATACATACATTAACAAGTTAAATACTTGTACTCGCGCTCTTGCTCAAAACTCATTAGATCATAAACATTCTGTTATCGTGATAAAAAGTGGAAGTTTGGTATTACTGGCTTTATTTAATGACCATATTTACAAATGCATGAATGAGAGAGAGATATTTATCATGGAAATGTTTTAACAAATCCCTCTGCATCCTATGAAGTAACTACTAAACCAAATATGTACAACGTTGCATACAATGCAAGGTATGTAAAACTGGCCCAAACGTGCACTAAAGCACTATTATCCTCCACGTGTGTAGGTGAAAAAATGGAAATGAAAACACCAACAATGTGTGGATGGGTGTATGAAGATGATTATTATATGCTCGCCAGATGGTAAAATAATTTGTTGCTTTAAGAAACTTTTTAGGCCAAATCCAAGGATCCCCTCTTGAAAAAGAGATGAACACAATACAGATTCCGGTCCAGTGGCCTTCTTAGCATAAATCTCTTAGAAGGATGTAAAACAGGGAACATCCATAGTATAAGACCCAATTTTATTAAAATAATGATGTAAAATATCTACTCACATTCAATGTAGATAAAATGCACTCAAAATCATTGCTAAAAGTCCTCTCCTTTACGCACTTCACCACCTCGGCGTGACTTCATCAGGAGGAAAATTGTGTGTGACACAGAATATTCATCTTCATACACCCCATCCACACACTGTTTGTTGGTGTTTTCATTTTTTCACCTACACATGTGGAGGTTAATAGTGCTTTAGTGCACGTTTGGGCTTTCACTTTCAAGGTTTTTTTTACCATTGGTGCGGCACTATTAGGTGTCTATATGTTGCACTTTTTTACAGGTTTTGTTTTGATCAAGAATTGGCTGAAAGTTTTTTGGACTTTCATTTTTAAAAAGGCTGTAACTCTATTCATTGAATCAAGATTTTTAAAAGACTTTATTTTTGCATTATTTTTCATTATTGCGTTCATTGTTTTATTATATATTCTAGCGCTGCCATTTTGTGTACACGTAGTTCACAATTTGTTATAAACCTTCAAACATGTCAACACAAATGAAATACATTAATTTTAAACTACAAAAAAACCCTTACAATATAATTGTTAACACCCATGAACTGTGAACACTTACCAACCAGATCACTCCTATCTAGCAACAGCTCAAGGTCTTCATCACTAATCACCTTTTCAGTTGATCCTTTGACTTCTCTGAAAAATAAAAGGTTTACATTTGTTCTTCTCCCATGTTCATTTAATTCAAAGCAACTTAAGGATATCATAAGGAAAAAATGTCTGTACAAACAAGTGTTTGAAAATTAATTGTGGTTGTTGTAAAAGGTAGTAAACTTGACAGATTTTATGAATTACCAGAAGTCAATCTTTAAAAATAAGTTTTTAAAATTAACCTATACAGGTTTAAAAATCATTGTTACCTTTCATAATCTTGAGATTGCAGCAATTCCAGAAGTTCTTTTGGGTCTAAACAGCTCTTTGATTGGTTTATTCCAGTGTGACCACCCTTAAATTTATCTAGAAATAGTCAAAATGAATACTATCTATATTTCCTGAAGAACATAGGATTCCACTATACAGCATCTTACAATAGTTATCATAACCAAGCATAATCCAATACATCAGTTTCCACAAATGCAGCCCATGCTGCTAAATTTGAACAAGTCACTTTAGTGTTAATGGAAAGTGCAACACAACTCACTGTGGGTAAGCAATAAAGTTTAACACTTACTTTTATGAATTACCAGTTTCTCCAGTTTCCGTTTGGCTGCTGCACGTTCCACTATTTTTTGGTCAATTGTGTTTGCAGTGACCAGACGATAAACCACAACTGGCTTTGTCTGACCAATTCTGTGACATCTGTCCTGAGCTTGCAAATCAGCCTGGGGATTCTAGTTCACAGAAAATACAAGTTTTTAAACTTGGCCAACCTAATGTTTAAAGAAGAACTAAAGTAAAAAAAATAAAAAAACAAGAGTTAAAATACTTACCTTATACTGAGCAGATTGATTACAGTCACAGCTTGAGCCTCCCAACCATGTTACACCTCAGGTGTTTCAAGGCTTAAACATCATCACGTTCATTGCGGGGGCCAATGAGAGCATTCCACGCAATGAGCGTGATGACTTATGAGGCTGGGGAAGGAGAAGAAGGAACTGCGCGCTGGCTTCTGTGTCAGCCAGCGCACTGTGCAGGAGGCGTCAGTGGAAGCATCGGGAGCCGGCTAATTACAGCACAGGTCGTGCTGTGACTGTAATCAATCGGCTCAGCATAAGACAAGTATTTTAACCCTGCTTTTTACTTTTTGACTTTAGGTCTCCTTTAAGGAGTAGTCAATCTAAACAAGGATTAACACCAATGAAATGCCAGTAAATATTTTTGAAAGAAAATTTACCCAGTCACTATCATAGAGGATTACAGTATCAGCAGCTGTGAGATTAATGCCCAGTCCTCCAGCACGTGTACTGACTAAGAAAATGAAAACCTCAGGGTCTGTGTTAAAGTTACTCATCTGTAAAAAAAAGATATCAAATTAAAGTTGCAAGTCAAAGTTGTTCATGACATCACGCTATAAAGAGTACAAAGTCACTTACATGTTCCTCCCTCTCTGCATAGGACATAGATCCGTCTAACCTGCAGAACCTGAATTTCTTGTAATAGCAGTAATCCATTAATATATCCAACATCATGGTCATCTGGGAGAATATCAGGACCTACAAACAAGGAATAATATAAATGGAGGAAAGACAGGATTACGACAGTGGGAAGTGTGGAAAGTTTTTCTTATGGAAGACCCTTTTATTTACTGTTTGGTATAAAACATTCTAACCCGTTCAATTAACTCTACTACTAATTACTACCAAAAAAAAAAAAAAAAAGCCCCACCAAACTTAGCAAAACTGAAAATACCTTATGACCTCTTTTTTTCATCTCTGGTAACAACCGATCAAGGAGAAGAAATTTTCCTGAACTATTTATCAGTTCTTGGTCAATCTGCAGAGAATGACATATTAAAATCAGTTAATCAAAAAGGAGGAACAGTCCAAGACGTTAATATAGAAGTAATGAAATCTAATTTAAGCAGGTGAAATTGGGAAAATGTACAAAACATCTCCATTAAGTTAAAATGTCAGAAATGATAGCTCCAGATAAATGCCAACAAACCCATTTTTATAATCAGGGTACTTTACCTTGAAAGTAAAACTTTCAAGTTCAATTGTTATGTTATGTCAATTGCAAGATTAAACCTCCAACCTGCATATACAAGAAAACCATCTCCTTCAGACTAGCTTAACACTATGAATACACATTTGGTATATTGGAATGCCTTCTATTAAGTTAAACCAGCTTTCCAATCGCAGCGTTTAGTTAGACATTGTAAAACTGGTATAACTGCTTAAAGGGATTGGAAACACTTTAACTAATGTTCCTGTGTCCCTGATGAAACAAGGAAGATAGAAGTTTTGGGGAAAACATGCTTAATGTTTCAATTCCACAATAAACAATTGCATTCACACACACTTTACTGCAATTTCTCTCACCTGTCTTAATAATTACAGGGGTCAAAATGACTGTAGCTTTACCCCAGTTCATCGCTCTGCACTTTTCTAAATAGTGTGATCATACAGATTAGGCAGGTTTCATACTATACCTTAAACTCCTGAGTTAGAGGGTCAAGTGGGTATTCAATCAAATAAGGATGATTGCAGCATTTTCGTAGAAGCATTACAATATTTCGCATTTTCAGATTTATTTCTGAATCTACCGGCAGGCTTACTTCAACTGCTGACCTAAAAAAAGGGAGATAAAGATGGAAAAATGGTGCGTCATTCTTTTTTATCTAGACGTTATTAACTTTAGCTCAAAAATATATACTGAGAAAGGTCTGTTTCTCTTTGCTTGGGTGGTGGTAGCAAGTCTCCAGAATCCATGCCTGATGGCAGCATCTCAGACATGCAAAATGGCTAAGTTTGTAAATTGTCACAGAATCAAAGCAACAGACAAAGAACCCTTTATCTTAAGTGCTCAAGTTTCTACAGCTTACATTTAAAAGTATTGCTACTGGAGACCTACATCATCACTATCCCCAGCCTAAGCTAACAGAGGTCTTACCAGATTGGGAATTGTAGTTTCATATCAGTCAAGCACTGAAAGAAAGTAATGGTTCAAGACTGAATGGATAGTTTCATTATTCTACGACAGACAGATGCTAAAGTTGTAAGATGCACATGTATTAAAATGTACAGGATGGTACAAAGAGTAGGACCCTTTCTGAGCATTTCTGGTCCAAATGAAAAAGGGTTTTTTGAGTCGATGGGAAGCTATACTTACTGCAGAACTGCCCTCTTTTCAAAGCTTCAGCAATACTCTAAGCATAGCAGTTGATGGAAAGATGTAAGCGAGATTTTAAGACCATGGGGCAAGTCATGTCAAATGCTAGTGGTATTTTGCCCAGCAGAAGAGGTATGTGATCTCTGCCCTTGCGAATAATCGTGCCCCAAACTTAGACCGACATTGGTGGTAACAACCAGGTACTTTGGTACAGACAGACTTGAGATCACAGTGGTTAAAGCCACTATGTTAGGTATTAGAGCATGGGGGAGATAATATGCGCTGAAATAAGAATGTCTGTGACACTTCTCCAAAGTGGCCTATTGAAGAGGATGAAGGAATTAATATTTTGAGTAGAGCACTATCTAAAGCAAACTCTATTACCCCCAGGACTTGCATGCAAAAGTGAACAGAGGGGTTGCAAATTCAAGCAAGCAGAAGTTGAAATGGGAACAAAGTTTTTTGAGGTACATATTAGATTTACCATTTGTATAAGTAAAGGTAATTTTTGGTGTTCCCATCCCTCTAACTAACCTTCCAATTGGACAGTATAGCAGACAATTTGTCACCAGCAAGTGTATTCTAACAGCTCTGTTGGCCCCCTGCTTAGGGAGTTTAATACCCCAGTGCAAGTAACAGACTGAACAACATTTTCATACAGATACAATCAAATGATATGTGGTTAATTTAGGGGGTAGAGAAGTATTTTTTTGCTCTTTTGCATATGTAGCCTTAATATATAGATTTCTCCTCACACTTTTCTGCAACTGTACCTTTCCTTGATTTTGTGTAATATATACTGTACATAGATTTGTGCCAATAACTGTTCATTCCCTTGAATGAATGCTACAAAGGCTTTCCACTGGAGTTTAATCCTTCACAGGGTCTCGTGTATACAATGCAATTACCATGTCAGAGCCCCTGAACTGTTAGAAGAAAAAAAAACCCCCCAAATACCTTTCTTTTTCAGATTCTTCTTGTTGTTTCAGAAGCTGGTTGATTAGCTTCTCAAGATCATTTGGCGTTTCCTTATCTAGTTCACTGTAATTTACAATCTTGCGACTACGCCTTTTTGCTCTTCCAACAGCTGGAGAAGTTATTTCCTTATGTTCCTAAAATATGGGAAAGAGAAAAAAAAAAAAAGGGTGTTTTATAGGAAAGCTTTCAGTCATGGTAAATATACTTTTTTGTGCATATGGTGAACCACAGAAATTCCTGTGTGTATGTTAAAGGAGACCTAAGGCGGGAAAACTCCCCCAAAAACCAGTTAAAATACTTACCTTATACAGAGCTGGTTGATTACAGTCACAGCATGACTGGCACAGTATAAGGCAAGTATTTTAACTGTTTTTTGTTTTCCACTTTAGTTCTCCTTTAATAGCAGTAGTTAAGCATTTAACGAGAATCTATATTATCTATTCAAGGGATGTATAAAATAAATTTTAGAATCGTCTTGAATTGCCCAAGCTACAAAATTGCTGATTTTAACCAGAATTCCTAATTAGTCAGTGTAAAAATATCCACATTATTTCCCCCACTCCAATCAATTAAGTGTACACCTACCTTGTCCTGTCCAAGCATTTTCTCAATTGTTTTGTTTACTATAGCTGTATAGAAAGTTTCTTGTTTTTTAGTTAATGGTGCATATACTATAACTTCACGCTTGGGAGGAACTTCCAGAGTGACATCACACTTCAGTCGTCTCAGTAAAAATGGTGTCAAAATCTATTTGGGGAAGAAAAAAAGGAGAAGGGGGAGATGTAGGGGGAGACTTATGATAATATACTTAACTGTTAACAGGGTCTGTTAACTGCCAAGTCAACAATTATGTGCATGTATTACAAGTCAGATTTTAAGAATAATGAAGTATCAAACAACTAAGCTTGGGATACACTAGATTTTTGTAATTTGCAATAACTCCCTATTTTCTGGTTACTCACAAAAGGAAGAGTTGTCCAGCTGCATGCATTCCCCACCTGCTTTCAACATGCAATTTGCCAGTATCTAGCAGGACTCTGGTGCTTCCCATATTAATGAGAATACAGAATAGCACATAACAAAAGTACATTACAAAATGCTAGTGTGGGGTTCTTTCCTTAAGCTGTCCACACAAAAGAAAGCTTGATAGGTTTTTAAAAAGACTATAAAAGGCAAATAATCTTGGGCTGAGCAATTCATCTGAACTACAAACTGAAATCCATTTCGCGGTCAAATAGATCTCCATAGGCTGCATTTTATAAACAAACATCTGGAGACTACATACTACCACAATGAGATCTGACTAGACAGAGAAATTGCCCATTTGACCTTGTAAAAGAGAATGTTGTTTAAAATTATGTTTGGGAGGTGGCCCCTTTTTTCTGCCCGGAACATATTAACATGGAAGAATGTAAAATAGACATTTTACCCCAAATGCAAACAATTTTATTTCCAAGTTACATACCTGGTGTAGCATATGCAAGATATTCTGCTCTCGTTCTTTGGCTACAATATCTTCAGCATTGTGTGTTATTCCAGTTATATCAAACCAGGTTTCAAAGCTAACATGGGAGAAAAATTACACTTAATATATAACAATCGTAAATTCAATTTACAGACAAAGCGTTCATAACCTTACCTTCTCAAGTCATCAAACACATCTGGCAACAGAAAATTAAGGAGAGACCAAAGTTCTGATAGATTATTCTGCAAGGGTGTACCAGTGAGGAGTAGCTTATTGTCAGAACGGAATTGTTTCAGTTCTTGTATAAGACGACAGTTCATGTTTTTGATCCTGTGTCCCTCATCAAGAATCATGTACTTCCAAGGGCTATGCTAAAAATCAAATACAAATACAGTCATGCATACTGATCCAAAGATTAAATGTTTAATGGCTTTGTCCAATGGCTAAAACTCAATACCTGTAAAACTTTGCGATCTCTCATTGCAATTTCAAATGAAGTAATCACCACTGGAAAGATCTGCAAAGATCCTCCCCGTTTAATTTTTCTTGCCAGCTGACGCCGTTCTTGAATATTTCCATGATACAAAAGAACTGGAATCTAAAGTATTTAAAAAATAAAAAAATTGTTAAACTGTTTTGTTAAAAATTGTTTGTCCTAAAACCACCCAGAAATTAGGCTTTCAGTTCATTCTACCACCAGGATATATAACCACCCATATTTCTGGGTCAATAGTTAATGATTTGAGTTTATATTAATTGAGCTCTGCTAATAGTTCACATTTACAGAAATGTCCCTGAAATCACATGTATGGTGAAACAAGATACTAACATTTAGAGACTTTTCAAAAGAACAATTACCTCTGGAGAAAAACGTTTAAATTCAGATATCCAGTTAGGAAGGGTAGACAAGGGGCCACAAACAAAAAAAGGCCCTGGAACACCTCTTTCAACCATCATGGATATTGTAGCGATACACTGCACGGTTTTTCCAAGACCCATTTCATCAGCCAGTATGCCATTGATTCCATTTTCCCATAACATCTTTATATTGAAGGGAAAGCCAAAAACAAATATTGAATTTCTCTGCTTATTATCCAACACATTACCTGATTATAATTGCAGGGCATTGTTATTTGAATGTTTAATAGATTTAACCATTACACACAAGAACAGAACTTTCTTGCATGTCCATTTACTATTCTGAGAGATCAGTAACACCAAGAAGAAAAAAAACAACCTATTTTTTTTGGATTGGCATAGCACTTACCCCTACATAATACTTGTGTAAAAAAAAAAAAAAAAAAGTTTAAAACTGATTCCTAATTTATTTTGCTTTGCCTTTTTGTGTTTGTTGTTATTCTTATCTGTTACATAAACCCCGATACCTAAAATTTTCAAAGAAAAATAGATTTAAATGAATGAAATTCCACAGTAAACTCAAATAAATGACCGCGCTGGCCAGCACAGAAAAGAACCGTAAAGCAATAAAACCAGAAGGTTCACGTTTTTTCTTAATATCTGCAAAGGAATAACTGCTTTGCCAAAATAAATTACAAATGTTCTCTTTTTGGTGTTACAGGTCTTTTAAGGCTACTTTAGGTAGGCTTTTAACAGAGTTAAAAAAAAAAAAAAAAAAAGTTAACGTTTAGAGCTATTACCTTCCTATGTCAAAAAAGTTTGTAAATGCATCAAACAGAGCTAAACATAAGAGTTTAACTGCATCTAGAGAACATATGGTCTGATCAGGAGGAGTGAAGGAACTGTTCCACCACTGTCATACAGATACTGTACACCTCCTTATGTAGCCAAGGATGAAAAGAACAAAACAATTACAAGAAAAAGGTATAATGGTTAAAATATGAGCCTTATCTGATGTGGATATGGATTTTATTTACAGTTTCTAACTTTAATTCACACGGTGGGAATTTATTCCACCAATATTCTCCCCATCCTGGACTTGTAAATGTATTTACACTTTCAATAATAGTCTACAATTGCAGCTGAAACACTGCTGATAAAATGATTCTGAAGCTTCCATTTCCAGTGTTCAAAGAATTTTTTTTTTTTTTTTTAAATCGATTTTTCCGATGTCTTTAGCGATTCTATTTAAAATAGCAGGAATTTAAATCTTCTTAACAATTATACAATTAATGCAGTTCCAATTGTACCAAATGTTAAAATCAACATACTCTGAGCCACTCCATTCCTTCAATCTGATACCAGCGCATTATACCCCCAGTAAAATATTTTGGCTGCTGAAAAGGAACTGGCTGTCCATTAACTTTTCTTTCAGGGTCCAACAAATGCTTTGCATTATGCCTCACAGTTTGAGATAGCCTATCTTTGATGGTGCTGTTTGAATCACTATTTCTTTCAAGGTCTTCACTTGTTAATTGGCTGGAAGAGTTTTCATCCTTAATTGGGGAAAACAAAAACAGAGTAAACACCTAGAACTAGCCATAATCTGCAACACCATACACCTTCCAAGTTACAAGCCCCTTTAATTATGCATGAGCTACCACCAGAATCATCATAGTAAGAATTCTTCTCATGATTATTGAAAGGACACTAAAGCCTGTAAATAAACAGCCATTTATTGGCCACTTAGCATTAAGTGCAACAATTACTAGGTGGTCAATAAATAGAAAGCTTTTTTACAGGCTTTAGTGTCCCTTTAACTACCAGCTGATTTTTTTTTTCCGTTCACCACTTATTCCCACGCTGTTTTTAAGCATTTTGCGCAGTGCATAGGAAAATTATATATCATTTTTTTCAGCAGACTTTCGGCTTTAACATGAAATGTCTCATTTGTCATTATTATTTTGCTTCCTCATTGAGTGAAATATGTAAAAAAAAAAATATTCAAAGTTAATATTTTCTCTTAAAACAGTCACTATTTTTTTTAACAGAAAAAGTATGTTTTCTTGGTAAAACTAAACTGTTTTTAAAAGCCCCATTCCTCCTGATTACAACGATACCACACATGTATCAAAAGACACCCTTTCTTGCCCAGGAGACACTCCAAATCGAAAAGAGTGCATTACAATATTTTAGGGGAGGGGGAAATAAATAAATAAATCAACCAATTATGCATACCTTGCAGTTTTTCATGAAAAATAACATTTCACCTTGTGAAACCCCCCCAAAAGTATATAGTTACTAAAAGTACACATATTTAGCTATCTAGTCATACCAAGCTTATGCTCGTGGATGCAGATTTGTGACCGCAAGCTCCCATGAAATTTACTGTTTTATTTCATTTTAGTAAAAAAAAATATAAAAAACGCAGCTTCAACACTGAATTTCTTTTAAATACCTGAAGGAAAACCCCACAAACCATGCTAAATCTGAAAGAGCAAGTTCTCTTGAGCGTAACAATATGCAATATACCTATGTGCGTGCAAACATACGGTTACCAAACACTAAAGCGAAGCAAGTGCACAAAAGTAATTTCAGCTGAAAATCTGAGTGCTGCAGTCCAAGTGTCCACCTTGCAGCTTTCAGGATAAGCTGACATTTACCTCATGAATACCCTCCACAAAGTACATATCCCCTAAAAGTACAAACCTTCAGCTATCTAGGCGTACCAAGCATATTGCTGTGGACGCAAGCCCCCTTGAAATTCACAGATTTGGTGAAAAATTGATAAAAATGCAGATTAAAACAGTATTTTTTCCCATCACTACTTGGAACACCCAAAATCACACTAAATCTGAAAGAGCAATGTCTCCTGAAAACAACGTTATCCAATATACATATGTGCGCATAAAGGTATTGTTACCAAGCACCCCAAAGTGAAGCATGCACGCAAGAGTAATTTTCACTGAAAATTTGCTTACTGCAGCAAAACAACCCTTTACCATGTGAGCACCCACAACAAAATATATATTCTCCAAAAGTACACACCTACAGCTATCTAGGCGTACCAAGCATGTTGCTGTGGATGCAAGTCCACTTGAAATTCGCAGATTTGACCCTGCTTTTTTATCAAAACGCAGGTCAATCAACAGCTGTGTGGAGCTATTGCCATCTGTCTGGGGCAATTAATAGCTATGGTGGGCATTGGGTGGCTGTGTGGTGCATTTGCTGGATCTGCAGGGCAATCTATGAACATGCAGAGGAATTAGCGGCTGTGCGGGGCAATCTGGGAATGTGTGGAGGAAAGGACGGCTCTGCGGGGCAACCTGGCAGTGTGCGGCGAAAATAGCAGCTCTGCGGGGCAATCTGGGGCAGGGCAGAGGAGATCA
>WMED01008314.1:4367-17017 GCA_019650415.1 Pipa parva | reverse complement strand
ATATTTTGTAGGTTAATCCATGTAAAAACCAAATAGATGGATTCTCCAAAAGGAAAACAGTCCAGGCAGTGCGGTGGGAATATAGGATGTATTCAAAGACCCAAAAAATCCATACACTGAACGCGTTTCGCTTAAAGCTTCATCTTGCAGTGTATATCATATATATTATATACTCCATGTTTATTTCACTGTTGGCAACTAGTGTTTGGTGGGACCATACTGTTGAATAAAAAATTGTTTCTTTATTACTCTTTAAATTTCTAATTTTTTCTTTTCATTATAACTATTTGGCAGAGTGCGCCCACCAATGGGTCTTTCTTTTTCTTTTTGCTTAACATATCCTCCACTTACCCATGGGCTGCACCTGATTTGGTTATTATTCTTTAATTAATTTCCTGTGCTCACTGCCCTCTTCCCCTTTTTACAATTATATACAGGTTTTAATTAGAATGGATTAAGATCAAGCATGGATTTTCCTTTATAAAATGATGAATCCCATTTATTTGTTTACTCAAGCTTGGTTATTCAAGTTTTATTCACTGGTCACATGACACATCCAGTTTTTATACAGTTTTATATTTTGAAGTCAGACTGTTTAATATCATCTCTTGCAGCTATAGCCTTTCTCATCTCTCATTTTGTGATCCTGAAATCTATTCAGGTCTCTCTAGGCAGCAGTGCTGGCTGTAATCAGTAGAAACTTGAGCTTTTTAGATAAAGAGTTTTTTTTTTTTAAATCTTGTCTGGGGTTTCAGTGTATGTAGTTCCATATCTGAGAATCCATCTAGAATCCCAAGGTGAAAAATAAGACAAGTCATACTGAGTTTTCTGGCAATGATGTATCTAAAGAAATAAAAAAGATTCTCAACAAAAGCACAGAAGCAACTAACTTTATTTTTTTTGTACATTAAGGTGCCCATATTCACCCCAAAACTACACTACTAGACACAACATTTTGTGGGATATTTACTTAGATCATTTCGACCATTTCACTTATATTTGCCCTGTCAAAATAAATTGTTATCAATAAATACCGATCAGTTGAACGCAGCACATAGTTCTGTTAGGTTCGCCTTCCATTATAGACCGATATACTTTTTCGATAGGGTGTGGATAATTGACTGGACCAACTCCATAGAGAATAATGGTTCACTCCAGCTTGAGGGCGGGCTAACATTTTTGGGCAATAAAATGTGTATTGAACAGCGTTCATGTGTGCACACGAGGTAAGAAATTAGTTTAAGGGAGTAGAATGCCCACCATTTATTGTTCTACGGGGGGTGTCCATATTTCACTAGCAGGCATGCTTCTCCCATAGACTGCTCTCTGCTATCCCAAGGATGTCTCTGAATCTCCAGTGCCCGTGGGCCACAGATGATAACCTTAGGGCAATATAAAGTATGGATAACACAGCAGAAACATAAATATTATGTAAATGAATCCAGGGGGTTTAAGGTGGTGTTCTATTAAATGCTTACTGACCTAGTGATTTCGTCAATAGGATTTCCTTTGCAGCTCCAATCTTCACAGAGTACGTGCCTTACTATACAACTCTTCTGACCCACATAATCTATACAACAGAATCATTTAAAAAAAATAGATGCCGTCTATTATATTGAAAGTAAAAAACAATTCTCCCACCCCCAAAAAAAACATATCCCTCCCCCCGAACCAAAATGAAACTTTTAAAGGTGCCCCAATAAACTTTAAAGTATTTGCGCTTTATAAGACCCAAGTGTTCACTTTTCATATTTTTTAAAAAACAGTCCAGTCTGATTAATAAAAAGTAATGTGTGTTGTAAATGCATAATACATTATTTTTCTAATATACTTAGTCAGTCTTTTATGTGAGAAAAGGAATTAATTGTTCCATCTCTGTAGCAGTACACAGCTCTTCTGTGTTTACTTCCTAGTTGGAATCGTTTGCCACTGACACAACGGTGTCTCAGGAAGGTCAAAATTAATAGTTAATGAATTACCATGGGCAATTACAATACTTACAGCTAATGGTGTATGCTGTCAGTAGCAAGCTCTGATATTGAGCATGAGAGAGAGACCAAATCCATATAAAAATAAAGTCAACATTTCAGCCCTTTCTTTAACAATTGCTTGTGCTGGGTTAACTACACCTTTCAGAATTAAAAAAAAAAAAAAAAAAAAAAAAAAGGTGGATGACAGTTTAAAGGTTCTGATTGGTGATTTAGCATTATCCAGTCTGTCAGTCAATTCCTTAACTCAACATTCCAAACTGAACTGCTGAACAGGAAGTAGCTGAGAGAGGGAAGCAGCTTCAGTACCAAACTGGTGCTAAATTGTGAAGGGTGTAAATAAATAAATAATTTATATGGCAAAAAGCATTTATTTAACTTTTATTTAACAGTGCCAAACAGACAGCAAATAACTGTTGGTGCCTAAACTGTTCCTTTAAGTATTCTGGGTGGAGGTGCCCATTAACAATTTAAATTGCTGAGACATACTCTTTCCTAAGATATATGAAATTTAAGCTTAGTACAGTAGACATACAGTGGGGTTATTCACTAAGGTGTGAACTCGACTGTCGAATTTGCAAACAGCGGATTCCCATAGTAAATCCGCTACAATTTCCCCATTGTAAAGTCGCGACAATTTTTTCAAGTTAAGATTGCAACAATTTTCCCATAATAAAGTCGCAACTGCGACAATATTCTCATTATAAAGACGCGACTGCGACAGTAGCGGCCTATTGTGACTGTCTTTATCTAGCGAATTTGTACCTATACGCAACAGTTTGGACTTTAGTGAATAACCCCCAACAGAGCTGTAAGACTAGTCTACAATCTCACAGACAAACACCTTTTTGGATTACATAATCAGTAAATGTATTTAATGCGCTAATATGTAACTATTATAAATGAGAACCTTATATAGAACGATTGACAAGGCTTATTCGCCTTAGCTAGCACAGCTGACAGAAACTGTTAAAAATAATAACGATAAAAGCCTTAAACCATATGGTAGCTAATGCAATAAAGTAAAAAACAAATGTATGTGATGACACAGTTCAGTTAGCTGACAGAAGAGAGTGACAGGCAGGCAGGTGAACTGGATAATGTTCTTTAATAAAACCAAGAGAAGCAGAAGGATGTTTGCCCCAGGCCTCTGTAATAACTTTAGTAATCACAGAATACATGAAATGAAATTTTCTGAAATCAAGATTTTATACAGCCTTGATGTTTAATTGATACACGTTTACTGGAGATTACAGTCAGGTAGTCTCTCAGTCAAACAGTGTTTGGGACTTATTGTTCCTGAATTCTGCAGATGTAACTGAAAACCCAGATTTAAAAGGAGTTCTCCCACCATGGTATGTCATATGTCTTTTGACATGGCAATAAAATATTTTTTAAACAGATGATACCAGCATAATAAAAACAAATACTGTGGAGGTTATTTATTAAAGGGCGAACTGTCGCGCAAAGGCCCAAATAAGTGTCCTTCTCCAATTCCACTTATTTAACAAACTCTGTGATGAATTCGCTACTAATTTGGACGCTTATGATTGTCGTAGACTTACGGAGCTCTTGGCATCACTTTGCATACACGTGCACAGGTAATTCATCTATTCAGTAAGCGATGGAGTCTATTGAAGGAGTGAATTCCACTAGGTGAACTGCTCTGAATTCACCTATTTGACTTTGACACTTCAGACTGGCGAGTTGTGGGGTTGATGGCAGGGCTCCAGTGTTGTGTAAGGCAACTATTCATTAAAAAGTGACAATGGCGACTGCGATTATGTGACAACATGACCTAGGGACAAGGTGACATTTGACTATAATAATTAACTTATATACAATTAATGGGATATTGTAAGGAAGGTGTCACTGTACTTCAGTGGCCAAATTTGCCTCACTTCTAATCCCACTATTTTCTGATTGATTATGCCACACTATGCATCCGAAAGCATCTGACGCTGTCCGCTTGTTTTACAAGTCTATCCACTGCTTCATGAATAAGAAGAAGTGAATTTGCATCTTCCTGATCGCAGTGATGTGAACAGATGCAAAGTCACTATGCTAGGAGAATTCACCCTTTAATAAACAACCCCTGATTCAGGGGCGGCCCTTCCAATAGGCCACATTGGCAAATTCTAGGGGTACCATCTGTCCAGGGGTGCATTTTTTTTTTTTACGAGCGACGGCGCTGTTGGAGGTGAGTGGGGGGCACAGGGAAAGGAGGGGGGCGGCGGGGTGGGGGGAGGCCTAGGGCGCCAATAGGGCCAGGAGAGCTACTGCCCTGATCCCTCTGAATACATCAATGAGTAGGATAGAGGCACCCTTTCTTCTAAACTGCCTTTAGTCATAGGCCTCTTGTACCTAGACATCCAACACTGTGGCTGGGTGAGCTTTGTTTAACCAACTCGTCCAAAATGGCTACTATCATTAAAGGTATAAACAGACAGAAAGCATTAAATTCATGAATTAAACATGTATTTAAATAACTGCCATGCCAATACACATTAGAGATTTTATTTTTCTGGAGTTACTTCTCCTTTCACTTTTGTGAATATCACCCACCTGGTCAGTTAGTCTTTCTAGCTTTGTCTGTTGAGCCCAGAGAGAACACAATGTCTTTGTATTCTGAGTGCAGACCTTGGACACTGACAACATATTTATCTTTTTGACTTTGTAATCCAGCACACTGGACTGGTATGAGAATGAAATAAGGGATGACTTTAAAGCCCTATTTATTATGTATCCTTGCCAGCATAGTACATTAACAGTGTCCCAATAATACTTTCACATTTTTTTTTTTTTTATTAAAGGACCAGTAATTGTAAAAATGTAATCCCAGAAGACGAATTCCAATTTTTAATGCATAGTTTTGTTTCACTCAATGGTGGCTACAGTCATCTTTTAGAAAGTGGTCTTTCTCGGGCCCTTGATGAATAGGTTTTATCTAAGCATCCAGAGAAAACAACAGGAATGGTTGTAGGCTTCTTTAATAGGAATAATTGGTGCTCATAGGAAAAACATGTAAAAACATGGATTCAGCAACTCAATTCAAGAATTCAGCTACATAGAACTTTTTTTTTACAAGTATTATAGCAGTTATTGTCATACTAATTCAAGTGGGATTTTTTTTTTCTTTTGGAGTATTAATCATCCTCCAGTGTACCCTTACCACTGTAGGCCTTTCCCATTGTGATATTTCGCTAAACTCATCTCCAACAGCGTTCCAGCAAAGCACCTCCTCTAATGAGGTAAGTTGAATGAGACGGCGTTCCTTGGCTGCTTCGGGTCTTGTCGGCTGTATTCGGCAGCTGCCGGCAAGACCTGAACATCTAAAGAGCACCATCGCATTCAATTTACCTCATTAGAGGAGGTGCGTCACTGGAACACTGTTGGAGGTGAGTGGGAGGCACAGGGCAAGGGGGGGATGGCGTGGGGTAAGAGGGGGGGGGCGGTTCGCACAGGGTGCCAATAGGGCCAGAACTGCCCCTAGGAATGGTAAGTATAGTAGATAATGAAAATTATACATATTGCTGCTATTCTTTATTGCTATTTGATTCAAGGTTTAATTTGAGAAAATGTTTTGTTTTGTAAAGATTAATCCATGTAGGAAATGACAGATTATTTTCTACAGAGTCACGTTTTAGGGACCAATCAGCTGTTTCTTGGCTGGGTGTATCATGTCATTATTAGTTAGGATAGGTAAGATAGTTAACAGTAGGTAGAGAGATCATTCTAAACATAGAGTAAACATCTTAAGTGGGGAATATTTATAAAAGCTGAAAAGTGTTTTGACCTGTTAACTCTGGTGAAATAGCATCAATATACTGATATTGCAATTTTCACACATTTATATTGCCGTTAAACCAAAAACACTGACCTGCTTTAGGCTGCTGGAAACCCTTTATCGTGTATTGCTCGCTCATTTACCCACAGTCTGATTAGTTTACCTGACAGCGATATGAAATGAAAGGGGAACTTTGACGAAAAGTGTGCTGGTTTTTAACTGATCGATAGTTATCGATATTTATCTTTTTCCATATCGCAATTTACCTTTAAGTCCCATATAAATCAGCAGAAACGAAAAGACCAGTGAAGTAATAAATACTGTTGAAAAGCACTGATAAACGGCGACACAAATTAAATGGGTCAAAATGATCTTGTAAATATTATAAATATTCGGAGTCACCTGTCATTTAGTTAAAAATGAAGACCATAGAAGTATCACTGTCAGGTAAGCAAGTCATTATTCCAAAACATTAAATTGTGTTAAAACCAATTGTTGGCACATTTTAAAAAGCAAATCTAGTGAAAGTTAGGGGCATATTTTTTAAAGTGAGAATTCACCAGCTAAAGTAGACAGTTCTTCCTATTAAAATAACTGCATATTCCCACCACAACGTGGTGAATAGTTGTATAGAGATTTCCGTGAATAGTCAATAGAAGTGGGGGCATATTGTTGCAAATTCAAACTAAATAGAGGTCTAGTCACAAAGTCTTCTTTACATAGACAACATAATAGCAATATGCATGTATTAATATAATAAAGGATGTTACAATTTCATTGCATTGGCACCCTTTTTTTCACCAATATTGTTACTGAATAGTCAATAAACCAGTACTACCGCTGGTATTCCTGATGCCCCCAGGGAGCAAGCAGGCTTTCAGTGCAGTTTTTAGGTCAGATCTGCAGCCTACACTGAAAGACTGCTCGTTAGATGGGGAGCACGCCTTCCCCGACACAGGTGTGATGTCATCACTCATCAGACCAGCAAAGTCTGTAGGCTCTCATTTATCATTGGAAAAAAATATTCAATAACCCTCAGCATTCCTGTTTTATAAAGGGTGCCAAAAATTATCTGCTCATGCAGATTTACCCAGTCACTGGGGTGCATACTACCCGTTCTGCACACAAAGGAGATCTTTCCACCTCCACTTTGATGGGAATATACTGTTGCAGTCTATAGAAAAGTTAAGGAGAGGGCTGAAACTGCAAGTAGTGAAAATACCAAGACTATACTCAAGCCGCCGTTACTTTTAAACTTTTAGAACTGGAAGACCCAGTGTAGGACTGGCTTACTGGGACTCACCAGGAAACCAGAAACCAGGGACCCACTGGAAAACCAGAAATCAGGGACCCACCAGAAAACCAGAGATTAAGGACCCAAAAGGAAACTATAGATCAGGGACCCACCAGAAAACCAGAAATCAGGGACCCACCAGGAAACCAGAGATTAGGGGCCCACCAGGAAACCAGAAATCAGGGACCCACCAGAAAACCAGAGATTAGGGACCCACCAGGAAACCAGAAATCAGGGACCCACCAGAAAACCAGAAATCAGGGACCCACCAGGAAACCAGAAATCAGGGACCCACCAGAAAACCAGAGATTAGGGGCCCACCAGGAAACCAGACATCATTGTATCCCACCTTTTTTTTGTCGCTAAACACCTAACTGCTTTTGCATCAGGAGTATACCATGCAGACTACAGGAGAGCCTGGGCACATTGGGTAATCATTAGGCATAATCTTACAATGTATAAAAACTAAAAAAAATCTCCACATAAAGTCCTAGCCATCACCCCTGCAGCCCACTCCAGTGTTTTGCCTAATTAAGAAATTATCAGTGTTTTTGTAATATTATATTGAGGTGAAAAATCTACTATGAGAACTGAACAGATCTGACCAAAGCAATAGCTTTTACCAATAAAAATATATCTTCAAAATAAATAAGATGAGAAACTCTCAATCAATAGACAATATACAGAGACATTATGCGGGGTTACCAAGGAAACATCAATTAGTCTTTTAAAAAGTATCTACACTTAACAGGGTATTAACATCTCCATGAACTTACACTGTTCTAAGGCTTGAAAACACTGTGCTGCTTGTTTCTGCTGATCCCTTTATAAAATATATGGGCAATGAAAATCTCACATTGCAGGCTGAGTGTTTCTCCGTTTGTCATTTATTATTTGTAGCTTAAAAGAAAGGGAATTTAAATAACTTCTCTAGATGACTGAGAAACGATGAAGGAATTTAATCAAGCTTCCAGAAGGATCTCTACCAGACAATTAGTAAAGAGCTTAGAGATACCCAAAGGAACATTGCATCTTTATTTCAATCAAATTCTATCACTTGTTGCCTAGTAGGTAAGTAGGGTCAAGAATATACACTAAAGGAATTGACTTTATTGATTCTGGCTGTAAATAATCTCATTTCCTTCTTCAGGATAAGGATCAAAATTATTTATCATAGGACCTATGATTAAGTGCCCAGCACGAAACGCGTTAGGGGGTGCCTGGAATCGCCTTTGATTTTAACTTTGTTACTATGATCTGGTTTTAACTTGATTAAATAAAAGTTTGTTGTTTTTACCCACGGGAGTGCCGGAAATCTATTGTTTTGCACATTTGGAAGGCTTCTATATCCTGTGCACCCCGGATCATGCAGCTAAGGATCGTTTATATGGATCATTTTTACTCTTAACCAGGATTGAGCGAGGACCATTACCAGTATTGTTTCCCTCAAAATTATTTATCCCTTTGTGACTCTATTGCTTTGTTTTCTCGTGGCTATACATCACCTTCTATCTCAAAACAGGAGATCAGACACTTGTTGGAGATGCTTGTTTCAAATATAATTGCAGATGGCAGATATTTTTCTCACTTGCAGTAACACTTTTTAGTGACTAGGTCATTTTATTTAGGGGTGATTCTTAAGTGGGGAAGGGGGGAAATATAATGATTGTGGTTTTATCCTCCAGAGCTGCCTTATGCACTTACTATCAAGCTGGTATCTTCTACTGTGTGAAGCATTGCAGTCTTCTTCACTTCCTACTTCCTTTTCAAATTTACTGAGGCTAGCATGTTCAGAAGCAGAATTATGACTTAAAACTGCATCTGCGCTTGCTCACCTCAGTGAAGGAAGCAGTAAGTGAAGAGGACAGCAGCGCTTTATAGAGCAGAAGGTATCAGCTTGATAGTGATAGCAGAAGGCAGCACTGGGCACTGGAGAGTGAAATTGGTAATTATCTCCCCCCTCCCTCTTACGAAACACTCCTAGATAAAATAAGCTTTAGTTCCTCTTTAATATGTAAGTATTGGTCATTGTAGCAGTTGGAGTCACACTGTAATCAGAAGGCAATTTTGTAGTGTCTAATCATGTTTGATCTGTAAAAAGAGTTTCCATTATTGTCAGCCTCCTGCAGCATATGCATGGATTGTATGAGTCAATAAAAAAACTTCCTGCATTATTTATCTCTAGCTAATGTGGGAATGGATTGCTCAAAGCAAGATGCATTATTTATTTATTCTTATTAGTAATTAAGGCTTTCATTTCCCTAGAACATATTATTAATGAAGATGTTTGGGTGCTAGAGAGGCTTTTATAGGGTTACTTGTTTCTTGTTTGTTTTTCCAGTGGTTTCCAATCCTGTTCCCAGGTATTACCAGTGGTACAGTATATGACAGCAAAACAGGTAGGACTGCCAGAATTTCCATTCACTTTAAATAACAACTAAACTGTGGCTTAATATTTTATTAGATCAATAGGTCTGACAGATAACAACACAGTAATACTAAAAGCACTGAGATCCAACTACTGATTTAGAAATTATAATCTCCTGCTTTGCCTTAATCCCTAAAAGTACACATGCCCCTCCCTTCTCTCAAAGGGGCGAATATTCCTCTAAATTACAATTCTTAGATCACGGTGCCAATTTAGGGGGTCATTCATTAAAGTCTGAATTTGCTTTGCATAGTGACTCGGCGTCTGTTCACGTCAATATGATTAGGAAGATGCAAATTTTCTTCTACTTATTCATGGAGCAGCGGACTGCGTCAGATGCAGTCACATGCGTAGTGTGACGTAGTCAGTCACACAAAAGTAGGCTAAAAAGTCATGTGGAGTGAAACAAAGGGAAGTGATGTCAGTCTCAACATACCCCACTAACTGTGTATAAGTGAAAAATACTTATTTTTATAAGTCATCTTGTGCTTAGCTCATGTTTAGTAGTAGACTATTTTAGTTGTAGTCGCCATTGTTACTTTTGAATGAATAGTCGCCTTATGCAACACTGTAGCCCTGCCATCAAACCCCTCAATTCATCACTTTTTGTGCCGAAAGGCAAACAGGTGAACTCGGAGCAGTACGCCTTGCTGAATCTGCTCCTTTAACAGACTGTCGCATGCCGAATAGCCTAATTACCTATGCATTCGCACACAAAGTGATGAGAAGAGCTCCGTAAGTCCGTGGCTGGCGTAAGCATTAGAATTGGTCACGAATTCGTCACATCGCAGTTTGTTGAATAAGTGGGGTTGGAGAAGTCGTGAAAGGACGTGAATATGGGCATTTACGAAATAGTTCAGACTTTAATGAATGACCCCCTTAACCTTTTGAGTAAAATGTCACCAGAATTGTTGTGGAAATCTTGCCACAAGCCCACATACATTTAGCAAAGCCAAATCTACAACTTCACGCTGGTGTTGCCTTGGAGAATTGTCACTCTTACATATAAGGAATAGTCAAATTGCTGTTACATTTGCAGAAAAATGACATAAAGAGACTTGTAAATATGCTTGTAGAGTAATGTCAGAAAGCGTGAGACAATTCCCTCCCCCACTTGTAGAAAATAACTATCTTTGCTGAATATGCGAGGTTGGAGAATTGGCAAATTATAAATTCATGCATCTAAAGGACACTTTAGGGGTTATTCACTAAAGTCCGAATTGTTGCGTATAGGTGTGAATTCGCCAACTAAGGACAGCCACAAGAGGCTGCTGCTGTCGGAGTCGCGACTTTATTATGAGAAAATTGCCGCAATATTAACATTAAAAAATTGTCGCGACTTTGCAATGGAGAAATTGTCATGGATTTGCTATGGGAATCCACTGTTTGCTAATTCCACAGTCAAATTCTCACCTTAGTGAATAACCCCCTTTGCATTTTTATAAATATGCCCCAATGGTAACTATGACATTTGGATCTGTATCCTTTAAAAAATTATGCATTTAAAATACAATATAACTGTGACAACATCTGTGTCTTTCTGACACATTCATCCTAAAAAGTGAAGAATGATATAAGTATGTATGTAAGTATGTATGTATGTATGTATGTATGTATAATTTTATTTATAAAGCACCACAAATTTACGCAGCGCTGTACAATTCAGGTAATATTTCACAGTGGCAGTCATTCAGCATTATGTACTGTACACTCAGGGGCTGAACATTATAATATCACATACCAAATTCATACCAATGTGGCTCAGGTCTTCCTGAGTATATTTTGATACAAACATTCTTCCTATGCCCCTTTCTGTTGTGCAGAATGTGGGGGAAATGGGACAGAGAGTTCAGGAAGAGTCAGAAACATTGTTTGGGGTTATTCACCAAAGAGTGAATTTGATAGGTCAATTCACAAAACTCCATGTCAATTTGCTCACCCTTTCTTATCTATTCATGTGGCGATGACACTACTGGTCAGTGATCTCATATTTTAGCAACAAATGATAAATACAGGGAGTTTTGTTACAATTGCAGACAGTAACCCTGTTACTTCTGCTTGATGTCTTAGGATTGATTTTAACTCTTCTCTCTCCTTCTCAAAACACCTTGGTACCACTGCTAAATACTGGCTATATTATTTCTCAGCAGTCCACTGCAGATGATGTCATTTTAGTAACAGCAAAGCACTGTGGGGGCAGGATGGATTGTGCCTGGGGATGTTAAAGCTCAGGATTGAAAAACAAAGCAGTCTAATCAGTCTAATGGTAACAGCAGGTCTGAATTGAAAAAAAAAAAAAGAGGATCATAGAGTTGTCAAGATAATAATGATAATTTCTTTTAATGGATTCTTAATTTGTTTCCAGACAGCTAATAATGGGAACACATCATTATCTGAATCCACTCAAAGGAATTAAAAGTAGAAAGAAAGCAGCTGATTGGCTGGTTGTGTGCTCCTGTTTGTTGCAGACAACTTATCAATGAGAGATGATACAATAAGCAGTAGGCAATAATTCTTTAATGTAAGCTGTATGTAGTTAGGGAATAAAAAGGCTCAGAGAACTCAATTTACTAAACTTGTATTGCACCTTGTATGGGGTGGTGGGGGACGTGCTGTGATGAGACCCAGGGTCAAGGTCCACAGTTTCTAGGTCTAGGGGTCTCTTTATATAAACTTAGGGCTTCATTGACTAAAGGAAGAATTCCCCTGTCAAATTAACCTCACTAAAGTGAGCCTCATTGCCAAAATAGTATTGACTAAGAGGTGACTAATTTTGACGAACAAGCGGACAGGGGCCATAAGCCCCCTAATTCACTAGTCTGAATTGGCAAAGTCAAACAGGTGAATTTGCAGCAGTACATCTAGTAGCATTTGTTCCTTTGACACACTCAGTGCCGGCTCTGCTATTAGGCAGTATAGGCAAATGCTAGGGGTGCCCCTAGCATTTTTATTTTCAGAGTGCTGGCTGGCTGGGAGAGGTTATGTGCAGCCGCGGCTCAACTTTAAATCTCCCAATTGGCAGCCGTGGCTGCTTGTCGGGAGATGTGAAGTACAGCTGTGGCTGCCAATTGGGAAATTTAAAGTTGAGCCGCGGCTGGACGGTGGTGTTGGAGGTGAGTGGGGGCAGCGCGGGGCAGGGAGGGTGTCGCGGGG
>WMED01008313.1:0-17017 GCA_019650415.1 Pipa parva | reverse complement strand
GGGAGCGCTTGTGGATGACATCCTAATAGGAGCGCTGGGGAGTAAGACGCCTGCACTCTGTTAACACTTCTATGCAGAGGTGGCGATGATCTGATTCTAATCCCCTGAGCTCCCAGACAGAGCAGTGCACAGAGGATAATAATCAGATCATCAGGCTGCATAGAAGCACTACAAGCCTACTAAGCGGTGCAGCAGGCTGAGAGTCTGAAAATTGGATTATGCAGGTGTCATCAAGGACTGGGGGGGCGCAATTTCATTACTCCGCATAGGGCACCAAAAAACCTTGGCCCAGCCCTGTGTATAGGTGATACCTTTTATCGGCTAACGAAATAGATGGCAAATGCAAGCTTTCGAGGCTCCTATAAGGCCTCTTCATCAGGAGCCTCAAAATCTTGCATTTACCTTCTATTTTGTTAGCCAGTAAAAGGTATCACCTATACTCCCTTGTCTTTGCTTAAATCTATGGCTAACTCAGTGTATAACCTGGGGGCCTTACTGCTCTTACAGTAAAGAACTCATCTGTGATGTTGCCAGAAACTTCCTTTCCTCATAAAATAAAAAGATCACAGGAGAGGTCTCTGTTCTGATCCTGGATATACAGGTGCTTCCCAATAAATTAGAATATCAAGCAAAAGTTTTTTTTTCAGTAATATGCGTTCCACCAATACAAAAACCGGAAGTGACATCACTCCGGTGCACAGAGTATCTTAACTGCTTGAATAAAGACTTATAAACAATGTACCAATAAGAAATTTTATGCATGAGCCCTATGTACTGGTATAACCTGGATGAAGTTAGTATTAATGAATTCTGGAAAATTGTAATTTATTTATAAATGAAACTAATTATACTGCAGCACTTCCGGTTTCCATGCAAAAAAACCTAGCGGGAAACTACTCTGGAAAGGGTATATAAAGCCTTTAAAGGTGCAGAAACACCTTTCTAGAAAATTTTTTTGAACTCCCTTAGGAAGCCTGACTGAGGCGAAATGCGTTGGAGCATTTTATACAAATGCGTACACCTTTTTATTTGTGTAAGTGCAATTTTAACCTTAATTAAAAGTTCACTTGATGATATTACACTATCCTAAGTTTTTTTCAGGGAATCTATATCCCCAACAGCAGATCTAATACAAGAAGAAGTACTACAGCGAACCGAATACCAAGAGTAAGGTAGGGATTACACATTAAAGGAATCCACCATTCAAACACTTACTGGGAATGAGTGAGTGTACCCAACTATAATATACCTGGTAATAGTATATCCTGCTCCATATTTGTAACCTTTTTATCCACCCAGAGGAAAGTGCAGCACTCTACTTTCTGGCTGTGTTTTATACCAATTACTACTTGTGTAACCAAGAAGCAAGCTGCTGACCTGGGGATCACTTTATAGATATCTACATTGCTTTGACGTCTGCAACCATAATTGCAAGTGTTCAATATAAACTTTCAACTTGACTGTATATATTTGTATGCCAATATATGGATGTTAAAGAGGATGTGTATCTTCTTTCACAAAAACACCTACCTGCCTAAAGGAGACATTTCATTTACTGACCTGACTGAAACCATCTAGATATTTATAGGGTTATTCACTAAGATGCAAATTTAACTGTCGAATCCTTAAACAGCAGATTCCCATAGCAAATCAGTGACAATTTCCCCATTGTAAAGTTGCGACAATATTCTCATGGTGGATTTGAAAGCTTAAAGTGCACCCGCAACCTAGGAATCACTTTATTTAATAAACTTTAATTAGCTTACAGTAATAAATTTCAAATATACTGTACATTAAAAAAAAAATTACCTTTGCAGAGCTTTCCCTTGATGCCTCTGTCAGCCAAACCGACACTCTGCTAGAGTGTCAGTTCTGTGCAGCTGTAATATGAATTCGGCTTAATGGATTGACAAGTAAGATGGCTTCCTACCCCGATAGTTGACCAAAAAACTCTGTGAAGGAAGCGCAAAGAGTGCACTATATAGTGCTTTATCAAAATAACTAATAATGTGATAGTAAAGACCCATCGTCCTTAAGTTAAGTGTCTGGAAAAGTGACAATAAATAAACAAAGAGGTGCACAACACCAAATCTTCGTGTATTAAACACTCAAGTGATTCTAAATGCTCACCAGATGCAACCAATAAAAGGGCATATCAGTCACTCAGACTTCCATGTAGTATAGTCCAGATCACGTCTCCAAAAATATATCCCAAATCATCCAAAGGACATGAATGAGGGAGGATTTACATCAACGTGTTTTATTTCCATCCAAAAAATATTTAAAAATATAGCTCACAGTAGGCCAATATCCACATAGAACATGTAATGGATAGGCAAACTTCCACTGGGACTCAGTACATATTATGGTAAATAGTCCACCAATACAGTGTATTAAACCACCTGGGGGTGTACCAAAATAAATACCTTCCCCAAAAGCAGGCTGCAATTGTAAAGCCTCTCTGGTGATTTTAAAATCGTTTGACTTGTATGTCAATATAAATATATACAAACAGGTACTATTATTATCATACGGAATATATTAGAAATCCATATTGATAAGCATGTATGCATGCAAATATAAATATGTAGTACCTGTTTGTGAAGCAGTGCGTAACTCAACGCATTTCGCCACACCTACACCGGTTTTTGTGGCTTCATCAGGAGTAGAAAATGTTACCCTGATAACTTCAGTTACGCGTGGTCACGCTATTGCGATCTTGGGCTAGGGAGCTCAAAGCACTTGCTTTGTAAAGCATGCGCTTTGAGCCTCCCCAGTCTATTACTGGGGATGGTACTCAATAAATAAAAAATGTAGTGGTGGGAGGGATGCACAGTACGGATGGGAGGGATGCCCAGATGGGGGTTTGTGAGGGATTATGGGAATTTTCTGTGTGAATGGGGAATTATGGCGAATTTTCAGTGTCAATGGGGGATTATGGGGAATTTTCAGTGTCAATGGGGGATTATGGGGAATTTTCAGTGTCAATAGGGGATTATGGGGAATTTTCCGTCTTAATGGGAATTAATGAGGGATTATGGGGAATTTTCAGTGTCAATGGGGGATTTTCTATGTCAATGGGAGATTATGGGATAAAGCCTCCATAAAATCCCCCATTGACACACAAAATCCCCCATAAAGCCCCATTAACCTCCCATTGAGACCAAAAATCTCCCATAATGCCCCATTCACACATAAAATCCCCCATAAAGCCCCATTCAGACCAAAATTCTCCCATAATGCCCCATTCACACAGAAAACTCCCATTAACCCCATTCACACAGAAAATCCCCCATAATACCCTATTGAGATATATATATCTATATATATATATATATATAGATATATATATATACATATATATCTATATATATATCTATATATATAGATATATATATATAGATATATATACACTAGGGGTGTGCTATATTGCTGAAAAATATCTTGATATTTTCTGTAATTTCGAGGGTAACAATAATAAACAATATTTTGCATTATTTAAAAATGTGTTAAGTCTTATATTTTACTAGCTTGCACTTCTTAAATAATATGAATTATTGCTTACTAATTATATTAATTTTATTTTCAGAGCTTGGTGAAAGGAGTCCTATCAGTTTGTCATCTTAGCCACATCTCATCTTTTCATCTGCTTTTATTGTGTTTGGTCTAATGGTGGGCGGTATCCAAAGAGCTCCAGCACTCCAAAAGTTGTATGATTAAAAACAAGGTTTAATGAAGTCCAATTAAAAACAAGGTTCACATTTTGTGAGGAAAAAACAATTTAAAAAGGCACCTTACACGTTTCGCGACTTAGCGCTTAATCATAGTGTACAGAGCCTAAGCATAAAGTGAATTTAAATAGTATAAGTAATTAAGGTAGTGACACTCACCTGTAGGCAGTTTTCCAGGATTCAGATGAGTAAAACACATGTGCGTTTAGTTAAAAATGGAGGAAGTGTATCCGGGTGGCAGGTCAAAATCATGTGCGCATGTGTGATAAGTTGCACATGCGCGTTATTTGCCAGTAACCGGACAACTGTAAACAGAAGTACAGACTTAATGCGCATGTGTAACTAATGTGCGCACTTGCGCATGCGTGTTATTTGCCAGTAACCGGGCAACTGCATATCCTGTTGTGCAAACGTACCTTGTTAGAATGTGCGGTTATAATACTCATCCTAAGACCGGCAATGTATGCTTGCGCACATTAGTTGCGCATGCGCACTAAGTCTGTACTTCTGTTTTCAGTTGCCCGGTTACTGGCAAATAACGCGCATGCGCAACTTATCACACATGCGCACATGATTTTGACCTGCCACCCGGATACACTTCCTCCATTTTTAACTAGACGCACATGTGTTTTACTCATCTGAATCCCGAAAAACTGCCTACAGGTGAGTGTCACTACCTTAATTACTTATACTATTTAAATTCACTTTATGCTTAGGCTCTGTACACTATGATTAAGTGCTAAGTCGCGAAACGCATAAGGTGTCTTTTTAAATTGTTTTTTCCTCACAAAATGTGAACCTTGTTTTTAATTGGACTTCATTAAACCTTGTTTTTAATCATACAACTTTTGGAGTGCTGGAGCTCTTTGGATATTGCTATCTATGCTATTGTGGTCTGCTAATGCTTCCAGGCACCCTGACTTCTTTACTATCTGGCAAAGAACTTTCAAACACAGGTAACAGTGGATGAGCTGCGCCCTCCCCTTTGTTATTGTTTCTAATGGTGGGTGGCTCAAGGATCAATGGTTGGGAGATATTTGTGATTGTGGTGGTGATGGTCTTTACTTGGGTCTCTGTCCCTGTGGAGCCCTGCCTGCACTGTTTTTGTGGGGCTGGGATCTTCCTCAGAGCTCAGTCAGATTCCTCCCAGTCAGAGGCTCACAGCCGGTTTGCCTTGCGATTTTTATGTGCAGGTAGTCAGAGTGTTATGGGCCTCAGGCCTTTCTGCTGTGCTGGGCTTAAATTGGCCACCTCCCCCTCTCTACCAGTCTGCTCTCTTTAATCCATGGTGCTGCCTTAGCTGTGTGTGCTAGGCTGGCTTTCTGCTCTGTTTTTTTGTTTTTGATACCGTTCACTGCTCTTTATGCTGGGTTAGGTCGGGTGTTTTTTTCCGGTCACATGGTTGATCGGGACATTGCTGTGTGGGGCCAGCAGTCTGTTCGGCTGGGGATTTAGGGAGTCGGTGGCAGCGTCTAGGTTTTTTACCTTGTCTGCATATTTTTATTGCTCTTGCTCTCCTCTATGTGCACTGGCCCTCACTTTGCTCCCCTGCCAGGAAGTCGTGCGTCTCTCTGCCTGGGCCTTCATGGGCGTGTCTGGGTCCTCCGCTCCTCTGTGACTGCAGCTTTAATCACGGCCCCTGTTCCTGCAATGGTTATCAGGTATGTTCCGGTGTCTGTTTAACTGTTTTCTTTTGGTTATGTTTTCTTTTGGTTTTTAGGTGTGTTGTGTTAATGTGTTACGGAGCTCTTTGCCATAGCTGCCATTTCCTTAGGCTCCCAGACCACGCAGCAGCCTATTCTAAAGTACAACATAGTAAACGCATGGAGCCGTTCGATGACAGCTTGCATATCGATAACGCGCCAATTACGATATTGTCGTAGACAATATATATCACACACACCTAATACACACAAACAGACAGTAAATCCAATGATTATAATGATTTACATGTGTAAAGCTTCAGGGAACTTTCAGCTTTAAGCAATTGCATGAGTCTCTGTGCAGTAGAATCTGGCTACAGGCACTGTAGCCCGACGCCTTAGCTTACAATGCTAGTTCTCAATAAGAGAGAAGCATTTTGGATTTTCGAACTATATACTCGCCACTCCTTGGGATTTACATCTGCTAGTGGATAGATAAGACCCATAATTCCCTTTAACATCTACTATGGTTTCTATTAGGTTATGTTCTACTGTATAAGAGTCTGTTGATTTCGCCTGCATGCTGTCCTATAATAAAATACAAGTTGTGGGAATTTTATTTTACAATAATATGTTGGAACTGTTGATCTCAATCCATGGTGTTTTAATGCACTTATATTATTTTATACCTTTCATAAATATTCAAATTTTCTAGTATCCTTACATTATATATTTATTATTTTTATTTTTTATAGTTTCGATTTTTGAATATTCACTGACATTTTTCAGTAGACTAAATTACACAGTCACGCAATGTTAATCAATACACATATTGCCACATTCTTCATTAGATTTGTTAATTAAATACACATTCACATGCACATTACTACTAGTGGCTTTTAACAAGATCTTCACTCACATCTTCACCATTTTTACGTTGAATCCACACATTTCCATATTACACGTTTTTTTACGATTTCATATTACGTTAATTAACACATCATTAACACACTATGAATTGACTTATAATCAAGTGCCACCATGACCAACTGTGTCCTTTTAAGTATACTTTATATTTGTTTAAGTATGCTTTATATAATTTGAAATATAAGTGCTTTCAATATTCAATATACATTATTCTCCTTACATATTTTTTCTATTTTTCATATTTTTTCTATGTCCAATATTGATTATTTTTTATACTATTCTTCATATTAGCCTTGCTATTCACTTATTGTAATTACTGTGTCCACAGAGTCACATCACAATTAATTAATAATAGTGCAATGACTACATGTCTGTAGAAGTTAAAAAAGTTTTTACTGCTTAAATGCGATGAATTTTACATGAGTTTGTTATACCAAAGCAGAGAAGTTATACTGTATCAGGAAATAGGTAATGCAACAATGTTTTATAAGTCTACTGTCATGATGTTACAATTTGTATTACAACAGTTTGAAATATCAATGGATTTAGTCACCATATGGTACTGCTACGGTTGAGTCCTGGTCTATACGTCACTCTGCTTTACCCGTATAATGAGGATATCATTGAACTCTGCCATGACCAAGTTCTGGCTTGTACGTTACACTCCCATACCCGTACAATAAGGATGCCATTTCACTTACTAATATTGATCCGAATGATCCTGTTAATCGAATCTTGACGTTGGCGCATCCAACATAGCCACGCATACGATTTCCATTGCTTTACTATACATAAGCTAATTAAGACGTTCTATGAAATGCATTTCAAGTTTACCTTACAGAGAACCGGATGATCCAATTAATAATTGCACACTCGTAAGCTGGCATTGATATACATTTGTACGGCAGGGCTGACCTCTTTATTACAGGGCTGATCACATGTGTAGTGTAGACCAATGATGGACAACCCGGAAGCAGTGGATCTTCACTATATAAACCGTGTACTAAGTAGTGTGTTTTTATGCCATGATTAAGCACCATGCGCGAAACACATAGGCACCCTTCGTTGTTTTTTAAAGCTGTTTTTAAGTTCACCCATGTGGTGAAATAAAGGAGATTTTAACTGATTGATTGGAGTGCCGGAATTATATTTTCAGCATTGCTGAATAAAACCATGTTAATATACGTATGACCTGCAAAATCTATCATATGAAAAATACTTACTAGAGCTTCACTATAAAATCACTTTGAAAAATACTACACAAGTATATTCAAATTTGTTTATTTGCATTGTTAGATTAAAACAAACATACACACGCATGCAATTTTTAACTCTGTACAAAGTTAACACTGCAAAGTATGTATCATAATAAGAAAAGAAAGCATTCCTTACTTCAAGCTGTAAATGGCTTCACTGGACCAGCAACATAATAAAGAACTTGGAAATAAAAAAAAATGCATGACTTCAAATCAAGTAACAAATTGTGCACTTTTAATTTCTTAAAATTTTGGCAACACTGAAATGTTTACTCACATAGTATAGAAGGCTAACAATATTTTACCTATTATTGTTGTTAATCTAAGATAATTTTTTGTTTAAATTACAGTTAAATATCTCTCAAAATACACTTGGAATAAGTGCCTTCTCAAAGAACAAGCCTTCTTCCAGTAACAGTCACCCCACCAAAACTGGTAGGCAGGTAAAGGTAAATTTAATGGATAAACATTGACTGCAAAGAGGTAACAACTTTTAAACTAGGTGATGTTTAAGATAATATACAGATAAGTTGCATAAAGCACATTAATAATATTAGCAGAGCTTGTCAGTGTAATGTTTTAAATAAAGTGTCAATTACAAAGAAAGCACTAACAGCAGTCTAGTTTTCCAGAATTTATATTATCCTATAGATTGCCTTCTCATGGTAGAAACATTATTGTTTTTATGCCACAAAATAGATTCTAAGCCAGGGACACAATGCTATAAATAAAGCCAGGAAATGTAAACTATATGTATGGTCACACTAAAATGTTGCAGAAATATTTAAAATAAGGCTACTATAACATGACTACAGAATAAGTGAAAAGCCAAACCCAGATCAGCAAATGAGGCAGTCACCCAAGACCCCCTTAAATCTTTCCAGTGATCTTTGAAATCAACCACTTTATTTGCTGTTAGAAACCAAAATGAGGCTAAACCTGATCAGCAACCCTTCTGCTGTGCATGAGTAAACTCCTTTTAATCTCTTCTGCACTTTTGATCAAAAGCATTTCTTCTCTGGATGCAGACACAGCAAATAGCATATTCCCAGATTGCTGTCCACCAAGAATGGTGGCATCTATAGAAACAGTTCTGATCAGAAATACAAAAGAGCTGCAGATGTAGATTATGTCTACACAAGATCAGAGAAGGCATTAATTTATCAAAATAGAGCTTGCTATAATGAAGAGGAGCTTGATCCTGGGGTCTGTGCAATGTCATAGCAAAATGAACTGGAGAAATTGCTCTGTATAGAGCAATATATATTTCTTTCTGATGCATATAGCTCTCTCTGTATTCTGTATATTTCTCTTTCTGATGCAATAAAAAAATTAGTCTCTAGGACTGTTTTTTTAGGCTCCGTAGAAGCAAGGCTGTCTATATATACTAGACATAAACAAAGAGTCCTCTGGACAAATGGAGGTATCTACATCCAATTCAAGACCTAAAAGTGCCTAAAATTGCTTAGCACCAAAATACCCTTACAAAAACTAGGTATATAGTAAATTAGTGATTTGGGGAGTTCAATCTGCATGTACTATTAAGGGGATTAAGGGGGTAATTCAGGATAGTGCAAAGTGAGGTGCAGAGTCTTCGCCTCACTTCGCACTGACTGATATGCGCTTGCTGATGTCCTGCACGCGGACATCAGCATGCGCATTAAAGGGATTCCCCTCCCGGCGAGGAGACTTGAGTGCTCTTGCCGAGACTGGAATCCCTTTAAAGCTCTCGCTGATGTCCGCATGCAGGACATCAGCAAGCACATATCAGTCAGTGCGAAGTGAGACGAAGACTCCGCACCATCGTGAATTCCCCTCTAAGAGTCATCTTTAAATGCCTACACTGGTCAGTCCGAACTACCCAAATGACATTTTCTCCAAGCCACAAATATGTTAGTTGCATTTTTTACACAAGTCATTATAAACAGTTAACCCTGTATACACATATAAGATGCAGTCATTAGTGGTGCAGGCACTGCCTTTACCTGCAATGAATCTGTGTTACAAACAATTTGATTTTGTACCAAACTAAAATATATACCAAGTGGTCTTGAAGCATCTAAGCATGCAGAGAATATTTTTTGTTGAGAGGCTAATTCAGTTCTGGCTAAGAGTGTAATTTGGAGCTTGTAAATGTAAACTATCCATTCAGCAAAATACAATGTTATCAGCAATATTATTTCTTTAAAACTTCACTAGTAACTATTAAATAACAGATTCCAATATGATTAAGTGTCCTTTATGTTTCATCCAATGAGATAAACAGTTACACCAACTTTGCAGTAAAGCAATCTCTGATTTGTTTTACATGTTGTTACTTTTGTAAGTGGATAAATTATCTATTTACTGTACATTGCATTAGGACCATTCGGCCACTTGTATCTAAGTGCACACCCCAGAAGTATTTCAGACTGATCCAAATTAAATGGCAACTATGGGCTCTTTGACTATGTAAACAGTTTGGTTTCATCTAGCCAAGTAGGCATATGATTACTGAAAGCCATTAGCAAACATTTCACTTAAAAATCATTCCTAGAAAAGGTTTTGTCCTGGCTAAATATGATCAGTCTGGTACTGTATTTATAATAAGCATTCAATGACAAAATAGGAAAGAAATTTAAGACATTTCCATACAGTCTACAAAACACAGAGTTCAAAGTAGCAAGAAATTTCAGGCACTATCATGTTTATGGGATAAATTACATAATGATTTTCATTACATAAGTCATATAGTTGAATTATTTTAAAGGGATAAATTAAGTGATATGATGTTGCCATTTTTAAAACTGTTAAAATTCCTTTATCCCGCCTCCCCCAACAAAGCAATAAAAAATGTAAGTGTCACAAGCAGATCTCTGTGACTTCAAGGTGACATGGTTGATCTCATTGGGACTGGTTCCAAGAAGACATCTATAACAACAGGAATGCTATTTTACAAAAAGGCATCACACCATTCTTTCAAGCAGCTATAGCAATCTCTGGACTGCTTGGAATTAGCTGAACAGGTATCCTTCAGCCACTCCTTGAAAAGCTCTTCATCCTTCTTCAACACAAGGAACTGACCTAACACAACATAAGCCTGAGAAAGAGAGACAAAGTAAAAATAAAATAAGTATTCAATAATTCCCTTATGAGTAGAAAGTTCCAATTTAAAATCAAAATTATCTTTACATTACAAAATTGAGTTTTTGGGTATTTAAGCAATAACCATATCAACTATATTATCTTTCCAAAAAGCAGCTTGTGAAGAAACTAAAAAACTAGAAACTAAAAAATACATTTAAGTAAGACCACCTTGTCTACCAGTGGAGAGGAAGCAAAACTTAAAGGAGAACCCTTGAGGCATAGTACAGTTTTGCTAAGAGAACATATTTATTCAAATGTTTATAGTTATCCTCACATATTATATCATGTACTATATCACAAAAGTTCCTTTTAAAAATAACCACGCAACAAAAGTATATAAGAAACGCCTATTTCACCTAATTGAAATACCACCAGCTACCCACTTCTACTTCTGTCAGCGGACCTTTTACCATGAGTAGTATTGTACTGGGGGTGTAAAATGCCTTCTGATAGAAATGGAAGTGGTCATATTTAGGCAACTGAAAAGGGGCTCTCCCACAGGCAGTGGTCAATCATCTAGGGAGCAATAACTCGAACAGATTCCTCTCAAATAAATAAAACAAAATTTTTAACCACTATGCGCCACTCAGTTCTTCTTTCTTCCTATAGTAGGAACTAATCATCTGACTATAAATCCTATTGGAAGGAATGTGTCCTTTTTTTCTGATCTGCAAACAAGACCAACAGTGAATCTGATTTCCTATACTATTTAAATCTCTGCATATAGATTTTAATTCCTTTCTTCAGATCAAGAGAGTGCAAGGCCCTCTCTGTCATTTTTTGGGTGAGGACAAAGAGAAGGTAAATTTATGTCCTGGTTAATCATGTCTGTTTCTAAAGACCACTTTATATGGATGCATTGTGAGCCAGCCAAGGTTGTATAACTGACAAGGTTCTCAGTTCAGAAACTCTTCTGCTGAATGAGAATGCTTTGGGAAATGCCAATTTTAGTGTCAAACATTTTAACTCAGCTGAAGCAAGAGGTTCAAAAGGATGTTGCTGTAATGATTAGTATTCTAATGGAATCCTATGAGTCACCACGCCGTGACCAAAGCATGGATTCAAATTCCACGCTGTCCAATGCTAATGGACTGAGTTTGAAGGTCTGGTTGCAGTGGTAACCTCCATGGAGTGGCTATTGACATCCTTATAAGGTCAAAGTACCACCTGCATCTCAGCCAGTCTGGTGCTATTAGTATGGTATGCACCTTCTGTTGCGTAATTCTCTGTATGATCTTTGGAAAAATTGGTAATGGAGGGAAAGCATAAATAAAGTTGAACTTACATGGAGTCACTAAGTCATCTACCTATGTAGCCTTCAGATCTCTGGTCCTAGTACAGTATTGCGGTAACTTGTGGTTTGTCTATATCCAATTGACTCCAGTGGTGTATGCTCTCCTGAAAAATGTCCTGATAAAGTGACCATTCTGCTGGGTCTAGCGTCCTCCTGCTGAGGAGGTCTGCTGTAATATTGAGGTGATTGGGTAAGTAAACTGCTGAAATTGACGGTCTGCAAGTCTCTGCCCAAGATATGATTTGTTGTACTTCCTGATAGGATGACTTGCTTCTTGTGCCCCCGGTTTGTTTATGTATGCTACTGCTGTGACGTCAGATTGGATTTTAACTTGCACTCCCGTAAGGAGATCTGACCAGTGAAACAGTGCATTCTTTACTGCTACTGCTCTGAGTTCTAACACATTTTTGGAGAGGTGTTTTTCCAACCTGTTCCAAGTACCCTGGAAGGTTCAATGCTGGAATGTTGCTCCCCAGCCAGATAGACTGGCATCTGTTGTGAGCACATGCCATGGGGTTAGATGCCACTGTCTGCCCTTGAACAGGTTTAAAGGATTGATCCACCACATTTGTGAGTGTTTTATTTGTAATGTGATAGGTACTAGTTGCACTATATTCGTATTGTCTCTGTTCCAGTATAGAAGAAAATTTAGTTGTAGTGGTCTTATGTGGAACCTTGCATAGTGTACTGCTTCTATGACCACTACCATGTTTCCTAGTAGTTATAGGCATTGAGCTGCTGTGACTTTTTATGTTAGTCAGAGGTTTTCTGCAAGGAGGTTTAAAGGGGCACTATAGTGCCAATATAACTGCACACATACATATAAAACTCCTTTCTACTAAGCCAATCACGAACACAAATAGTTAAAAAAAAAAGTTTAGGGAAAAAATAATACTTTCCGTTTGTTTCGCTTATTTGTTCTAATGACAGCTGACATGTTATCCGCCCCATTCCCCCCTTTCCCAAGTTAGGAAACATGAGAAGAAAAGGCTGCCTAACTGCTATTGGTTAAGTAGTGTGATAACCTTTAGACCTCATCAGTCATGGTTGCTTACGTTCCTGGAATGCAGAAGATTACAGAGGCTTGTGCAGGCATTAAGTAGTAAATAGGGCAAAAATGTTTGGGGAAGGGTACATTTTCATGGAAAATTGGCCGGTACATGCCACACACACATTTCCTGGAGTGGGAGTTTTATAGTGTTGGTTAATAAATCATCCTGCATCACATGAAACATCTACTGAGGAGAAACACTTCTCACTAAGGTATAGTACTGTATATGTAAAGATGTAATCTGACTATAGCTTCTCTTTAATTGTGTGACCTTTTGTACAGGTAGGCACACTAAATGTTTTGGGGTTGAATTGAAATCAAACCTAGAAATTGTATTTCTTTGCTTGGTTGTGTGGAGCTCTTTTCGAGATTGACGAGTCCTCTGAATTTTTGGAGCACCTGTAAACTTTTCGTGTGTGGTGTTGGGAGGCAGAATGTGCGTGGGCTATTATTAGGATGTCTTCTAGATAAGGATGTATTCTTATTCCTTGCTGTCTTAGTAGCACAATGGTTGGCGCTAGTATCTCTGTGAACAGTTTTGGGGCTGTGGAGAGCCCAAAGAGAACTGTTTTCAACTGGTAATGTTGACCAGCGATAGCAAATCTCAGAGATTTTTTGTGACTGCTGTAGATGGGGATGTGGAGGTAAGCACCCTTTAGATCTATGGATGTGAGAAAATGTTTTTTTTCTTATTGCGGATTTGACAGTTCTTAGAGATTCCATTCTGAAGTTTTTCATTTTTGTGTGTTTGTTTAGTAATTTTAGATTTAATGCTGGTCTGAATTTTCCAAAGTAGAATGTCATTTAAAGGAACAGTCCAGCCAGAAAAAAAAACACCTTTATGTCATTTACTAACTTTAATTAAATGCAATTTATTAGCCATTTAGAAAAAAAAAATTCTTACCTTTAGAGAAGTGCTGACCCCCTTGATTAAGGTTCATGCCCCCTACCTTAATTGGTTACCGGGGTAGGGGGTCCCAGTAAAGATCCCATCCCACCCTCGCATAGAAGTTGGTGGGAGTGTGGAGGGGGGGTGGATAGGAGTCCCTGGGACCCCTTTTTTTTATATTACAGAACCCTTTACCCCAAAGGGTCGGGGGGGGAAGAGAAGTGGCTCCCAGGGAGCTGCCCCTAGCAACACCGATCCTCCCCACACAGCTTAGCGCCGGGGGAGTAGAGGGATAGGGGTCCCTTATTTTTATTTATACAGACTCCCCTACCCCAAAAGGGCACAATGGGGCTTCTGCCTTCTGGTAGGGGGAAGAGGAGCAGCTCCTAGGGAGTCGCTTCCTACAATTAGCAAACCCTCCACCTAGCTTAGAGCTAAATGAAGAGTGATGTTGGGGGGAGGTGTGGGGGTTCTCTACTAGATCAAGTTTATTTAGTTTAAAGTAAATATTTCCATAGCGCTAATATTACAGTAGCGCTTTGGAAATAATTGTGTTTTAAATCATTTAACCACTTACATGCCGGTTAATGATTATTAGCATTGGGGTGGGTCCTGTGGACCCCCAGTATAGTTCCTGATTGATAACACCTAAAGGTTTGTCTTCTCGCGTTGCCTAACTTGCAATGGAAAAAGGGGTAAGCAGGGGAGGACAAAATGGTGGCTCTGAGCAAAATTAATTGGGGAAACTAACGGCAAGTTTTATTCCTTCCTTAAACATAGTTTATAAGGCTGAAAAAAGACACAAGTCCATCCAGTTCAGCCTATTATCCTGCAATGTTGATCCAGAGAAAGGCAAAAAACCCATGAGGCAAAAGACAATTATCCTCATATTAGGGAAAAAATTCCTTCCTGACTCCAAATATGGCAATCAGAATAATTCCCTGGATCAAGGTCCCACCTTCAGTTATCTATTACCCATAACTTATAATGTTCCTACACTGAAGGATCAGAATAATTCCCTGGATCAAGATTCCACCTCCAGTTATCCAGTACCCATAACTTGTAATGTTCTTACACTGAAGGAAAGCACCATGACTGCTGGGACTTCACCAGCTCCTCCCAATAACCTGTCAACCCGATCCGCGATGTGCCAAACTCGAGTGCGAGAAAGGCAACACACTGTCAGACAATCCTGGTCTTTGTGACAGATTGCCCTGTCTGTCCCCTAATAATTGAATCCCCCACTACAAGCACCTTTCTTGCCTGCCCTAATCTCCTGTCCCCTTCCTTACTGGAGCAGGCATTCAGAGGAAGTACCTTGCTGCAGCAGTGCCAGCCCTGAACCAACATCCCCCTCATCTGCCAACTTTGCAAACTTATTGGGGTGTGCCACATTAGGACTTTCCTCCCATACAGTTTTCCCTCTGCCCCACCTCCTCTCTGTTACCCAGCTAACTGCCTTATTTTCCTGCCACTCTATGCTTCCATCCCCACTCCCATCTAACCAGCAGGCACTTGCTCAGTGAGTAGCAAACTCATTCCCATGTTGTCAATGTCTCTCAGTGCAGTGCAGTGCAGTGCAATAATTGTGAAATATTTCAAAGGGTTCTATAAAAATAATACTCAGGATATTACTTATAGGTAGAAATATTTACATGGTCAGAATCTGTATTACTGCACTGCATGGCTGAACTGACTACTTGCTATTTCTTTCTGCATCCTTTGGATCAAAAATGGAGTTTTTACAATCTGATCTAATATTGCCTACAATTTTTTTTTAAAGAGGTAATAATTTAACATTAAGATATGCCTTCAATAATATTTTGATACCTTATCAAATCCTCTCTCTTCGAGTCTTTGTCCTAAAACATCACCGATTCCTGCCAGACAGTGCACAGGTTTTTCTCCCATTGGCTCTGCCACAAAATCTCTGTGTTTTTGTGATGTAGATGACATCTTCTCCAACTGAAATGAGCAATCCCACCAAAAAATAAATAAAGGAATTACAAAAGCTTTAGGATATAACTGATTTCACTGGAAAGAAAGGACTGCAAAAAAGTCAACTAAAAGATCAAAGGCATTTTTTGCAATTATGGTAAAATGTATGTATAAGTTTATTTATAAAATGCCACAAATTTACGCAGCACTGTACAATTCAGCAATACAAATATAATACAGACATGGGAAAAGTGCATTACACAATAAAAGTATAATATCACAAGGATACTTCATTTTAAGTGCCAGGTTATGGTTGACAGAAGAGGTTGGAGGTCCCTGTCCCGTAGAGATTACAGTCTAAGGGGGAAATTCACGATTGTGTGAAGTGAGCTCCGAATCCTTTGGCTCACTTCGCACATGGTGTTATGCGCTCGCTGATGTCCTGCACGCGGACATCAGCGAACGCTTTAAAGGGATTCCAGTCTCGGCGCGGCAACTCTTTTGGTCTCGCCGAAACTGGAATCCCTTTAAAGCGCATAACACCATGTCCGAAGTGAGCCGAATGATTTGGAGCTCACTTCACACAATCGTGAATTCCCCCCTAAATGGGAGGAAGATTTACATACACAGATAGAAAGTAATAAGAGCTGCAACAATGTGTTGAAACACATAAATAAATACAAATATTAAGCATAAGTAACTAAATAATAATATTGATTCTATGTATAATTTTTATGTTTAATATCTGTATATAACTATTGTATTTATCTATTTATTCACTGTATTTATCTATATCTATTTATTTACATTTATGGACCTATGTCTCAACACATTCTACAGCTCTTATTGTCCAATCTGTGTATGTAAGTCTTCCTCCCGCTTAGATTGTAAGCTCCATGGGGCAGGGACCTCCAACCTCTTGTGTCAATCACAACCTAGCACTTATTTTGATGCATACTTGTGATATTTTACTTGTATTGTTTAATGCACTTTTCTCTTGTCTGTACTGTACTTGTATCGCTGAATTGTACAGCACTGCGTAAATTTGTGGCACTTTATAAATAAAATTATACATACATACAAACAAGGATTAAGTAAATTAAATACATAGTAACATAGTTTATAAGACTGAAAAAAGACACAAGTCCATCCAGTTCAGCCT
>WMED01008312.1:0-17017 GCA_019650415.1 Pipa parva | reverse complement strand
TGTGCGAAGTGATGCGAAGGATCCGGAGGTCACTTCGCACTGTGGTGAATTACCCCCTAAGAATGCATACCTGAATTATCAATAGAAATAATTTTTACAATTTTCTTCAATGGTAATATCAAAGCACAATACAGTGCGAGAAACTAAATAAAAAAAAAAAAAACACTGCAAATATTGTAAGTTAAGATTAAAAAAAAAAGTATAAAAAATAGTTAAAGAAACATTGTGACTGCAGTCCAGTAGACTTTAAATAAAATATATATATTTACCAATTACCTATATTTAAATAGATTTAAATAAAGTGTTAAGTGATTTGTTGAAGTGGTGAGGTAATCTGTTAAGTTTAGGTTAAATAATTTCAGGCCATGTATCATTTGGTAATATGTATATCTGCCTTGTTCCACTTATTAAAATTATTCTTTTTACGTTCACTGCACAGAACAAACATGTCAAACAGGTTTCTGTAGACTACCAGCTATAGCAGGGAGACCTTGAACTAAAATGAAATGTAGAAATAATAATGTAGTGACAACTGAGGGAATGTCTTTTGGGAGTAAATTGGTGTCAAGTCCCGTAGGTGGAGTGCTTGTTAGTGTTATTGGAGGTAATGAAGACAAGCTTAGGTATCAAAAGTATGTGAGTTAACTCATTGCCTGTATGTAACTGGTCTGATCTTAGGGAGGACTATTTCCCCTTGTAATCACTTGTCATAATTATTAAGTTAAAAAAGGGGAAGTTTCTCCAGTGTTTAGTAGTGAAATAAAAACTCTTTAAATTGTAGAACAGCCTTCTTGTTTTGATTCGCCAGACAAGTCACTTGTTGGGCATTTAAAGGGACACAACTCGCCTGCTACTTGAGTTATTTTGTGGAGAGAAGCTAGCATTGCATCTTCAGTTAATGTATCCCCCAGTTTTACTACCATCTCTCTGGCTGAGTGATCTGCCAGACTTTGCAAGTGGTGAAGGTTCTACGCTTAGCCAGTGTGTGATAAGCAACTATAGTTAAGTCTTAAAATGTGGGTGGATGATTGTCTTTGTTCGTAGCTGCACAGTATGTACTTAATCAGGTATTTAGGCTAAGGCTAGGTTAACACTAGCGTATTATGCGCAGTGCATAATACAATAATGTGAAAAAAAAATATGGCTCTGTTTCCCTACGGTACTTGCCTTGTTCTGGACTCACTAATGTATGACGCGTATACGCTGCATCCGGAACGCTGGCTTTCACATTTTGGCCGGTGTGTATATGTAGGTTTTTTTCCCCCATGCTAGCGTATTATGCGCTGCACCTAATACGCTAGTGTGAACCTAGCCTTAGGTAGCCTTTCAAATCCTTTTGTTGCTTTAGTTCTCTGTCTTCCATAATTGTTTTTCTCATTTGCTTCTAAATGTGACCAGCAAGGTATTGGTTGTTGTGTACTGAGGCAGGCTAGAAATGGCAAGCAGCTGCTAAGGTGGTTGTATGGTTTAGGAAAATCAGAAACCGTTGTATATTCTTTCACACCATTTTAGGCTGCCTTCCACATTTTGAGGCTAGAGTAGTAGTGTACATTATAATATTATAGGTCTATTAAAAAAAGAAAAAAGTTTCAAAAAGGAAAACATGTCAATTTTACAATATGAACATCTGCTTTTTCTAGTGTCTCTCAATACTTGAGATCCTAGGCTTGACATATTCCTATTTGTTCAACAATGATCAAAAACAAATCTTCAAAAAATCTGCCAGTGCATGGCCGATTAGCAAACTTGCAAGTGATCTACCATGATCGCTTGAATAGATGATAAATTGATTGCCAACACTGCCCTTTTTTGATCACCCACAAAATGGCTTGAAAATCTGATTTTGGCGCAAGAACAGTGTGGTTGAATGAATCAGTATGACTATGGCCAGCTTTAATGGTTCAGTTACTTGTGCTTGCTCCAACAGGAAACCGCTCAGCAGGAGGCCCTGGAAGCAGAGCTGTCCACACTGGATGTCTTTATTGAACGATTACCCCCTAGTGGCAAAATAACAAAAACTGAATCCTTAATCATCCCCTCCACCAGGTAAGCAGAGTAATTCCTTTAAAGGTATAATACTTTCCTTAAGGCTGGGTTCGCAAGAGCATATGATGCGCAGCGCAACATACGCTCGTGTAACAAAAAAAAAAAATACGGCTTCATAGAAGCTGACGATACTTACCTAGTTCCGGACACACTAGCGTATGATGCACATATGCTGGGTCTGGAATGCTGTGCGTCGCATTTTGGCCGGCGTACATATGCCGTGCCCAAAATGCTACACGCAGGAAGTGCTGTGAACGCCGAGGGAGTGTTCACACTGTCGCTGGTAAGTACAAAAGAAAAATACAGCGGAGCGTTTTTTTTTCTTCTTTTTTTCTTCACATGAGTGTATGTTGTGCTGCACATCATACGCTCGTGTGAACCCAGCCTAAATCTTCCATTTTTAAATAATCCTATTTCAGTATGTAAATATTATTGAAGTTTTTACATTGTCATTTAAATGTACCATTTTCTGCCTCTGCACAGGTGTCTTGTTTCTGAGAAGCAAACCAGGCTGCACTAGTGAAAACAATGGTTCTATAGCAATGTAGCCTGAGTCAGGCTAAATCTTTCTGTTATTAACATGGCAAGGCCTGAGTTGTGTATTTTGCCATCAGTCACCCGAGAGCCCCTATTCACTGGTGACCTGTTCCCTTTCTGTAAACAGATTATTTACTGTTTGAAAACGCCTGCGGATCTTTTTCTTGTATTAAAATGCCTGCAGATAAAAGGGGAAGTGGTCGCCAGTGGTACTTCCATGTGGCAAAACTTACATAGTGTTCCCCCAAGCTGGCTAAAGGGAGGTTAAAAACAACAGGGCAATACACACAGCCAATAAGTGAGAATGCACAGGAGACAAACCTAGAGCAGCCTTGATTAGAAAAATAGTTTAGGAAGGGCCAATTTGATTGCACGGTTTTTAGAATTGAACTTTATAAAATGAAATGAACATGTGACCACTTAACTAAAAAAAAACATGACTGTGCAGATAATAATATTCCTTTAATAAGCAGAGGAGATATTGATAGTGTTCCCTTTGTGATGGCATTGGACACAATGGCATTCTCTGGCAGCCAGTCCCACTCCAGCAAATGTCTTTGCCCAAAGTGTCCTGAATGTTCCTTTTATTATTTTACTATGGAGATAAATAATAACCAACTACTGAATGTTTAGCATGTGAAAATTTTTGTGGGGAAGATAATTTAATGCTTGTTTTTGTTTTTTTTGCCCCAGACATTCCTAGTTAATTACCTTCTCAGTAGAATCTTAGGTTTAATGGGGAAGGGGAATGTATTACAGTAAAAAATACCGTGTTGCTAAGCTTGGGATCCCAGTCTTAATTCATTTAAATTGCATGTTTCAATATTACTCAAGGCTGGAAGCGAAACAGGCAGGTCGTCGGGGCAGGAGTACATCTTTAAAGGAAAGACAACCAGCAAGACCACAGAATGAGCGAGCCAACAGTCTAGATAATGAGCGCTCCCCAGACACAAGGAACCATTTACAGGTGAGCTTCATGTAAGAAGAAAGCTAAATGAATTCAGTACCCAGAGAAATAAGCAGAGAATATTTATACAGGTTAAGAAGGTATTGTATAGTAGCTGGTTTGTCTGTGTCTAGTTAGTACTGCAAAAGGTTTATTTGCAGCAGCTCTCTGTGTGTGTTATTTTAAAGGACAAGAACAAATAGAAATACAGATTGCCTATTGGATTGCCATGGAAACTATTCCTGTGAAATACTTGTAAAAAATGTCTTATTTAAAGTTGATTTCCTGATTTATTTATTTTCTAATGTTGCTTTGTGAATATGAAGATGCACATGAATATGCAAGATCTGCTTCTCTGGTGTTCAGGCCGAATTTAAAAAAGTACATTTGATTATTTATGCTAACACCTTTTTTGTAAATACGATTTATTATCAATTTTTTTAAAAATGTTAAAATTCTTACCTGAAAAGAAGTACTGTACAGCACTTCGTATTGCATTCCTCATCTTCCATCAGCACCAGCGACCCTACGGCTTCCGAATCAGGCGATCCCTCTCAGGAGTGCATTCCTCTCTAGCCACGCTTCTACTGAAGCCCCACATCAGCACTTCCTAGACATCACATGGAGAGTGTGCACGTCATACAGGGAGGACGCATTGATGACGTGCACACTCTCCATCTGACTTCTAAGAAATGCCCATGCAGGGCTTCAGTAGGAGCGTGGCTAGCAAGGAATGCGCTCCTGATAGGGATCTCTTGATTAGGACACCGTAGTGTCACTGACGCTGTTGGAGGCTGGAGAATGCAACACTGAAATGCTGTATAGCACTTCTTTACAGGTAAGAATTTTAACATTTTTTAAAAAATTGCTAAATCATATTTACAAAAAAGGTGTTGGCATAAATAATCAAATGTATTTTGTTTTTAAAATTTTGCTTGACTGTTCCCTTAATAAATGCATAAAACCAAACAAATTGACACCAGTCAGGAATTCAACTTTACACATAACGTTTTAACAAGTACTGTGTAGGTATAACTGCTATGCCATTCCAGTCTGAGATTTTCCCTTTTTTCCTTTTCTTTTAGGGTTTTATGTCTTTTAACCTTGTATTCTTTATATAATTGTACATTTTGCAATGCTAATTAAAGTTTTTCAAACACATTTTAGAACATACACACTTAAAGGCCTTGGCTATGATCACTTTAAGAGAAAAATAGCTCGCTATTAGCAATTAAATGGGTTTGTTGAGCTACTGTTAGTGACTGGTAGAACAACCAATAGTACATTTGTATCAATTTAAGCAAATGCTAGCAACTTTATTGGCACAATTAAACTGCAACTAACCTAGTGTGGGTCAATAGGAATCTCTATACTAAGGGCGAAATTTAATAAAATAAAAAATATCTATATCGCGATATTGCCGATATCGTGATAGCCAATTTTTGCCGGTATCGCGATATTGAAAGTCGATCAAAATTTTTAATCTGTTTATTTCTATGGAAAATCCGTAATATACCTGGAAGAGTCAATATTGCTAGTATTGCGATATTGATAAAAATCAGTTGCTATTGCAATATCTGCAGTATCGATATCGCGATATTGATAATTTTTGATTTTATTAAATTTCACCCTCTAAGAGGGTTATTCTCTAAAGTCCGAATTGTCTCGTAAAGGTGTGAATTCGTTGGCTTAAGACAGTCGCAATAGACTGCTACTGTCACATTTGTGACTTTATTACGGAAATATTGTCACATCAGCAATTTTAAAAATTGTCGCAGTCGTGGATTTTCTGTGGGAATCCGCTGTTTGAGAATTCGACAGTGGAATTCAGACTTTAGAGAATAACCCCCCTCATGCTTATTCCATATTCTTATGGATGAATCATAACTGTGACCTTTAGTTAAATGCTTTTGCATTCTATGAACTGCATCAGTTTTACAGAAAGAACCCCCAAGCCTTCTGATGCATTTTCACTATTAATATTCTCATAAATTGCAGCAGTGAGTATACTATCCTTTTATAATGGTTTTTGTCATTGTACGGTGTGTTATACATACGTTATTCTTCTCCATCTGTGCACATGCTTGTATAAGTGTATATGAAATCTTCAGACGTCCTAATTTAACTAATTATATAAAATCTCGAATACAAGTTGTTGTTTTTTTTCTTCTTACATTTTAGTTTTTTGTTAATTTATTTCAGATTCCCAGGAAAACGGTCTACGATCAGTTAAACCACATCCTTATTTCAGATGACCATCTACCGGACAATATTATTCTTGTGAATACTTCTGATTGGCAGGGCCAGGTATAAGCTTGTCTGTATTCATCCAAATGTATATATACAAATCTACATAAGCTCATTTCTTCCTGTAGACTTGTATATAAAATATATACTTTTATAGTTATAAAGATTAGGTGTTCCATTATTATATAAAGTACTTTAAAAGGACAGTAACAAAAAATATATAGTTACTTTGTATTCAGTCTGTGCTTTCAAAAATTAAAAAATAGATCCATGAAGTATAACATTTAGCCTTAAATTTTGGCCTTTCGGGCACACTTTTTGAATATGTGTGTATCTAAAGCACCATAGGAAACAATAGAACTGGGTGAAGTCTTAACAACATGGCTGCTATTAGTAAAGATACAAATAGACAGAAAGCAGTAAAAATGGATAAATTCAACTTCATGGAACATTTTTGCAAGTGCTGTATTTTAATAACTGCTGCACCAAGCTAAATGTCATTTATTTTTGTACTCAGAGTATATTCTGCATTATAGTTCACAAGTCTGTTGGTGCTAAAATCATTTTCTTCACTTAGAGAAAATTAGTTGGAACAAGCAAAAGCTACAGAAAATTATTATTAGATATGGAGAAAAAGTGTCCGTATTCCCAGCTCACTAGCTGTAGTTAATTCACTACTGGCCCTGTACAGAGACTAATCTCCCGCTGGCCTTTTAAAAGCATTTACTTAAAGGGCCAGTGTTGATGGATAAAGGTTCAATGATTTTATCATTGGGTACAATGTTTCATTTTTAAATGATCCATTTTAACATCTGACGCATCCAGTAACGACACTGTGCTGAGTTTGTAATGGTCAGTATTCTTGTTTCCTGCTGAATTCCTTGATTTCTTATTTAAGCCCAGCAGCCCTTTACATGTCTCATAGAATTCCTGCTCTGGTTCTTGTGTAACAAAATCTTTGTAATCAGAAAAAAAATATATAAATATAATTAGAAAAGAAAGTGACGCTCACAGGATTTGCAAATGCTACAAAACAGTGCAATTTCTCTTTTCATTTTTGCACTTTTATATTACTTTGGGTGAGTTTCTTCAGGAGCAGGATTGTTGTTGTTGTTATTATTATTATTACAATAGTTTGTCAGTTATATAGAAAACTGGTCAATTCTTCTACGGTAACTTTAAAAAATACATAAAAATAACTGTCATTTTCATTTCATTTTAGCTACTTTCAGACATTTTGCAAAAGCACGACCTTCCCTTAGTGTGCACTTGCTCCCCTGCTGACATTCACGCTGCCTTCAATACGATAGTGTCCCGAATACAGCGGTAGTAAGTAATGCTTGTTTTCTAGTTCTTTTACAGCAGATTGAGGTATGTGGCCATACAAGCTGTGGTCTTCTACTGCAGCTGGTTTCATGTTGCAGCTAATGGTTATTGGGTTACTTTGTACTGCTTAAAAGAAATAAGGAATATTAAAGATCTGAAGGTGGAAATAAAAACTAGTCCTCTGAAACAACACCTTCTACTAAGCTGAAACATCTCAATGACAGCTTGAACTGTGCTGTCATAACCCTGCACTGAAGCAGACTTCATAGCTCTTGTGATGGAACAGAAACCAGCACGAAGCACTGCCCACTTATGCAAAAGAGCGTACACATCATGACACTCATGTGCTTCTTTTTTTTTTTTTTTTGCCAGTGAGGGGGCATTCTCATTGGGGGGGTGCACTGATGTGTAATGCTCTTTTGGACCGCCAACTTGATTAAGTGGATGGAGCTTCATGCTGACTCCTGTACCATCGCAAGCACTATGAGGTCTGCCTTAATGCTATGAGGCAGTGATTTTCAACCGGGTTCCCTGGAACCCAAGGGTTCCGCAGGAGCAAGCCAGGGGTTCCCTGACACCTGCGGTACTATGGTTAGCCGGGATAGGGTCCCGATCACTGTCACACAATAACCATGTCAGCGATCGGAACCCTGTTCCGGCTAACCTGCCTACCTGCATGCAGTATGTAGTTCATATAGTATGTAGTTTTGTATTGTGTGACAGTGATTGGGACCATATCCCGGCTAACCTTACATGAGTTAAAATGCAGCCTTGGCTCCTCCCTCCATGACCTGCTGGTTATGTAGAATTGCTCTGAGCTTCAGATACATTCTTAAAGGTGCAGAACCTTTATATTAAAGGGATGTCACGGGTGCTGCTGGCGCTTACAAATCTAGTCTGCCTTCCTTTTGGTGATTCTAGAACAGCAGGTGAAGGAAATCTGACAGCACAAAAGGGTTCCCCTGAAGAAAAAAGGTTGAAAAACACTGCTATAAGGTATTGTTTTAGACGGCTAGTTTTTTTTTTTTCTTTTCCGCCTTTAGTTTTCCTTTAATTAGGGAGGGAAGCAGGTTGGGAGGAGGAAAAGAAAGAAGGATGATGGGAAAATCACTTTTTACAGAGAAGGCAGATGTGGAGGGTACAAATACAGTACTGGAACCCTAACATGCATGGAATACAAAATCAGGCATGATAAAACAAAACACATTGGATAGAATCAGTGGAAAAGTTTATTTTTTTTCCTGATTTATTTTTTTGTTTGTTTCTCTGCTACCCAATTGCTTCACAGTCCATATACTCACAAGTAATGGCTTTTGTGGAAATTGTATTGCTTTGTAAAGCATGCCAAGCATTCTGCCATGTTTTATGAAATTTCGGGACCTGGAAGCATGGTTTCATAGTACTATACAATTACATTGAAGTAATTAGATTCAGTTTAGATTACAGGAGACAGGTAGGTTAAAGCACATAGACTTGGACAAGTACGTGATTTAACTCATTCATGACATAATAATTGTCTGCTTATTTTTGTCAGCTGCAACTGCAACTCCAAGCCACCAAATCCTGTGAAAGTGGCTGTAGCAGGAGCCCAGAATTACCTTAGTGCAGTGCTGAGACTCTTCGTAGAGCAACTGTCGCATAAAACTCCAGACTGGCTGGGATATCTAAGGTTTCTCATCATCCCATTAGGTAGGGGAACATTATTAGTTATGAGTAATATGTTTATATTATACACAGTATGTGTTTGTCAAATATGTGCATTCACAGGATTCCTGTTAAAGAAGAACTAAAGCTAAAAAATAAAAGACATATTAAATACACACCTCATAGTAAGTTGAATCATTGCAGTCTCAGCTTGAACTGTGCTGTATTTTCACTGCACCAAGGCAAACTTCTCACCGCACTTCCCACACAAGATTCAGCATGAAGCTCCGCCCACTTGTCAAATCTGCAGTCCAAAAGGCTTCAAACGTCATCACGTTCATTTCGGGGCCAATGAGAATGCTCCCTTCACCGGCAAAAATAAAAAAACAAAACAAAACACGATGACGTATGAGGTCTTATGGTGGAGCTTCGGGCTGATTCTTGTGTGCGTCGGTGCAGTGAAATTACAGCGCAGTTCAAGCTGTGACTGCAATGATCCAACATACTATGAGGTATGCATTTAATATGTCTTTTTAATCTTTTAACTTTAGTTCTTCATTAAAACTATCAGAAAAATATACTATGTTCCAGTGCCGAGTCTGAAAACCTATTCAGTTCCCGTTCATCAACGTGCAGATACGCAGGTGTAGTGAATTTGTATCTGTGTGAATCACAACTATTCAATAGATGCAAATTCACCACACTCACATTGCCATATTCCCTTGGCAACGAAGCAAACTCGACAGACGCTATTTATCGTGCTGTCAATCAAACAAGATGCATATTGATGTAAATTCAGCCAAGCACCGTGAAATGATGACTTTCCCCATGATTCCCATCATTATGTTTGAATGAGAAAATGTCAGTACAATTGCAGATATTCAGAATACTTTTCATAGGTAGGATTGATTATAAGAAAGGATATTGTCACCGCTTTCTAGCATTTTGGCCACACTATCAATCACATATTTAAGCCTCCTACATTACAAGTGTTATTAACATCCCTTTCTATGCAACAATATTCCTAACTGATGTCACAAGATTCCCTTTTTTTTTTATTTTATGAGTGCGCAGTCTCCTTACACCAAACTAGAACCCTAACTTTCAACCCTCTACTTTACAACTTTAATTTGGCAAAGTCACAGCAGGACACTGCTGAATTTGCAACTTTGACAAACTGCAATGCTTGGTAAATAGGCAAAAGTCTTGAAAAGGCACGGACAAAGGGGGTAATTCATCAAGCAGCGGAGTGAGCTACGATCTGTTCGGCTCACTTCGCTAATAGTAGTATGCGCATGCTGATTCCCCTCAAAGTGATGCAGAGAGATGTGTAAATCTGCACCTGTTATAATCTGTTGAATAAGACACAAATTTGCATGTTGCCTTTGCTAAATATTTGACATTGGGGAAGTGGCAAATAGACATGAATTTGACGTTTAAGAAACGGTTTGCATTTTGATGAATAACCCCCTGTGTGCTTAAAATCTTTCAGCATTTCTGGCTGTTTATTGTTGGGTAGATCAGTCACATTTTGTATGTATTTTTCGATGCTAATGCTCTTGTATTGAGTTCTTGTAGGATAGATTATAGATTAATTATTGAGTATAGATGGATTATTAAAGAATCCATTAAAATAGCATTTTGTCTTGTTCTCTGACTGAATTCTATGATGTGCTTCCATTATACAGGATCTCACCCTGTTGCCAAGTATCTGGGAACAGTAGACTACAAATACTTCAACCTCTTTCAGGACTCAGCCTGGAAAGATCTTTTTTCCAAACTGGATGCACAGACAACAGGTATGTTTTGGAAATATGAAGAAACAAATATATTAAAAAAAAAAACCTTGCTGCATGTGTACCTGACATAGGAAGAGACTAATATACTACAAACCGGATTCCAAAAAAGTTGGAGTTTTGGAATCTGGTTTGTATTGTTATATGTTATTAACTTAAAGTTGTCCTGACTGAGATGCTAATATTGTACAGCATCCCCAGAGGATAATTGTGTAGCATAAGACTGTTGAAAATGCAGTCATATTAAAAAATGACCAAAACTGTTCCTTATCTTCACATCAGATGCAAGCTATCCTTGTCCTTTAATGTTCTAAATAATTTCAAACTTTTTTGCTTTGTCTCTACTCCTTCCATATTAAGACAAAATCAAGAACTACCCATATATTTCTCTTCCCCTCTCTCTCTCCTTAAACTATTAACACTTCTTATTGTATAGTCCACCCCATAACATTGGCCTTTTGTGTAAACACCACCTTTCAAAGAGACTCTTGCAAAAAGTCTGAAAAGAATTGCTAGCGATTTCCATATCTCTTATCTGTTTTTTTTTCTTTTGATTAATAAGATTAGTTTATATAACCCGATCAGTGAAGAGCTAATAATAGAGCTGTGACCAATATTAATCCATAATCCTTACTTTATACAGTACAAGACCCTCCTGATGTGGCATCCCGTGTTACACAGTATATTGCTGGGGCAAACTGTGCGCACCAGCTTCCCATTGCAGAGGCTATGCTGACTTACAAACAGAAAAGGTAAACAGTACTTCCGCCTATCCTGTCAATGAAATTCATATGGGCAAAGCAATTTTACTCTCTAAAGGAAGAGTGGCCATTTTAATGCCATGTGTGTTTACTGCTTGTAGTTCTTTAACATATATCTTGATATGGCGATGTTCTGTTTGAACCTGGCTGCATATATAACACACATTGTAAATTGTTTGCTGCTAGGATTTGAGACAGAAATCCCACAGGCAGCAGTAAGCCATATACAAAATATTTCGCATCTGCTTTAGGACCTTTAGCAATAGTAGAGGCTATTTTGGTTTTTTGAACCTGTTTTTTACTGTTCGTTACCCTGTTTTAAAGGAGAACTAATGCTTGATATGCCTAGGGGTGATATATATATATATATATATATATATATATATATTTATTTTTTTTTTTAATATCCAAGGTAGAAAGGCATCATAAGACATTTGTAATGCATAGGCACAAGCGTAGAGAACATTTAATAACTTTGCCTTCTGTATAGTATTGGTTGTCACACTAGGCCGCAGTATAATGTCTTCAGTGAAAAATGATGTAAAGCTCTGGGAATCTGCAATAAGATGCCACAAAGTATTAACCTTATTTGCAAGTTTCTTTTACTTTTTTCTCTACATTATTTCAATTCCTCCCAAGCACAGACATTTTATATTCCAACTCACAACTTTATTAGGCCGATCAGTTTTACCAAAGGAGCCAGTAGCCCGTGTAGCCAGTAATGCTGTGTTAATCGTTCCTGTTAGCTGATCTCCATTGGTAATAAAATGCATAGTCAAATAAGCATGGCTCTTCCCTTACTTCTGCCTTTTATACATCTCTGTAGATTGTTAATCAGCTGTTAGCAGTGTTCGGCCTTTATAGCAGTAATGTGTAATAACAGTGTTTTCCCACTCTCTTTCCTCTGTGGTTGCTCTCTGTAAAGGAAAAAAAGCTTTCACTTTGATTTTACCTTAAGGTATCATGTCCTCACTGGGTAACCCATCTCTCTCTATCTCTTTGCTTACCTCTCCTTGGCTGAATTTATACATTTGTAATGCCTGGGTTAAAAACAAATGCAAATTATGGATGCTTGCTTGCATTGATTGGCTTGATAGTTTGGCAGCTATATCTAGCAGCTATGGGTTAAATCTATTCCATTCTTAAGTGAATGTGACAGATTATTGTAGGTATATAAGCCATATAGCTGTCAGATCTTACAAATGCCAGGGGGGAGGGGGGGGTGCTTATGCACAAAAATGGTTTAAGCCGTATGGAGGTGCTTATGATAACTCAGAGTGCACCTCCATTGTTTTGAGTCTAAGGGCCTTAAAGAAAACTGAAATGATATTTAGACCAACTTTGACCTCCGTTTTCATTTCCTACAAGCTTTTTTAACAGGAAAATTCTTGTTTACCAAGTTGTAACCAAAAATCACTCACTAAACTGTGAGGAGGGCACGTGGTGGTGGTTGAACACATCCGACTTTGAAGTATTTTCCCAGCATCCTCTAATTTGCTTTGTTGGACAGAGTTTCAATTTGTTTTGTTTTTTTGGGGAGGGGGGGAATTTGTGGTCAAGTTAAATCGACCACCGTTGTTTTTTGATGCAACTAAATTTTCAGTGGTCTTGGATTTTGCTTTAACAAACCCAAACTTTTTCTTTTTTTTTCCTCCTTGATTGAAATTAACCTCTAACTTGCTGCCGGATAATAAGCTGAAGCGCTAACATGCTCGTTGCTTTTTTTTTTCTTAAGTTTGCTATGACAGAATATCCCAGCATGCCTCATCAGCGAACAAGAGCTGCATACTCAGTGCTGTATTTTATTTATGTCTGAGGGTGATGCCCATGTTCTTTGTTTTAAAAAAATGTAATATTAAAACTAGTCAGGGTAAAATATTAGCAGTCCTTCCAATATTCTACATAGGAAAAAGCAGTATAGCTTATTCATCAGTTGAATACTTTCGCTTGTCTGTCATTTGTTGAGGCTTGCATTAGTGTGATTGATTTGATTGATCGTTTTTAACATGGAGAAATAAACATGGATTTTATACTTCTTTTTGGGAGTGCCGGTTACAACAGTTCTTTTGCATTAGTGTGAGCCCACATAATCCGTCCATAATCAATCTCTATAAAACACTGAAGTGAAATTGGCTGCTTTTTAACCTTTTCTGTTTTACAAAAATAATTGAGGAATCCATTTTGTCTGTGATCATTTTTACATTGTTTTAAAGGGGTTGTTTCTCCCTGGAAACGTGTGTGGTAGATCATTTGTAAGACTGTTTGCAGCTAATCCTTTTTTTTTTTTTTTTTTTTTTTTTTTTGCAGTTTTGTAATTATTATAAACTTCTTTTGTCTACTTAGACGACTTCACCAAGTTTTTTAAAGTTATACACAGATAGAGAGAGCAATATTGCTGAGACTGAACAGAAAGATAGTTAATAAAAAAAATAAAAGAGTTCTAAATTTCAAATCGAGTGTCACATTTAATTGATTTTCTGGTTCCAGGGGGTCAAGGATGAATCGTTCAAATCAAAAAGTGGAACCAAAGCACAAATAGTAAAAAGCAACACAATGTGAATGCACTAACTGCAGTTTACTAAAAATAAACGAATGCTCAGTTGGTAATTTGTCCAACATTTCCCTGTAATGCAGTCGCATGAAGGAAGAGGACAGGATTATCTACCTACAAGGCTACAGACTGTTTTTGGGAGGGTTGCGCACAAATCGCCCAAACCAGAGTGTGGAGAATGTATTGTGAAGAAGAGTTACATCTTCACTTCTACATATATGGGAAATTAGAGTTCTCTTTTGTTTGAATGTTCTTTTCATTTACCCAGTAAGTGAATAATCTGTCTCAGGAATCTGAAGGTTCTAGCTCTTGATAAAGCATCTTCCTCAGGGATCTCAAGGTGGCAGCCATTTTTGTTTTAGCCAACCTTGTTTTTACTATCATGGCAGTCTGTATTTAACTTGGTTCATCTTGTGGGAGAAGTTATCTCTCCAAAAATCTAACCATGCCACCTCACTGTTCATGTTACCACTTCGAATACATGTTAGGACTAATTGGTACCACAGTTTGCAAGAGCAAAGTTTTTCGTTTGTGTGGCATTGCCAAAATATTTTTGTAACCCCCTTGTTGCAGTTGATTGTTAATGCTACCACCTTCATTGAAGTACATTGACTGTGATTTAATTTGTAACTATAAATTGAATGTGCACATTTTGATTTTCTGGGATCCAAACAAGGAGTGGATAGCCATCCAAGCGCATGTGTCTGACCTTGGTAGTAGTATTCTCAGTGACTTGCTCTTTGCAGTTTTTGTTGTGAGTTTTCTTACTATTTTCTTTCAAGTCATAAATGAATGTTGTGGTTATTGCTTCTTAGTATACAGGATGGTCCCAAGGTATGGAGACACGTGAATAAAAAATACATCCTGTATGTGGCGTATTGCTAAGGGGTTTAGGGCAAATCTATGTGGGGCAGTTTCCAATGTTGCACTCATTTTGAAAGCCGCACACACAGAATTTTGTTTCCAACCATTGTTTTCCATTTATTCAGGTGTCTCCATACCTTCAGATCACAGTGTGTTTTCCCCAGATTGCTCTACTTCCCAGTGCGTTATTTCCAGATATACAGTACCTTGATAGGGGTTTAATGCATGGCCATTGTTATCCATTAAATTATAGACCTATAGACATCCCAACCAGCTAGAAATACAGGACTCCCTAAAATCCATCCTAAATGCTCTTTATCTGGCATAGTCTGCCTACTTGTAACAAGTAATTATTACAATAGATTGCTTCCTAAAGGACAAGTTACATCCAATAATATGAAAATGCTCTTACCTGCTTTTACACATTTAGACCTGTTATTTATATTGGAGTGAAGCAAATAGTATTCTATTTTCTATTTACCTTTTCTATTGTGATGACGCTGGCCAATAGGGTGACTTTCCCCACGAGCAGTCTTGAAAAATAGAGCAGTCAAACTCAGCACTGCGCATTTCAATTTTTGATAAATGTGGCCCAATTTGCAGAGAGCATAACTACAATGTACAGTGATAGCACCCTCACTGGGGCTTTGGGATATGAGAGGGCTCCACTGGAAACAACCAATTATATATTACATTAGTTAACAAACACTGCACTATACATGACCAGAAAATAATGAAATCTGTGCAGGGTTGGACTGGGTGACTGCAACTACCATCCACTGGTAGTGGGCCCGCCGGACCCCTGTCAGTGAGGCCCTGGGTCCTAAGCGGGCCAGTACACCCAGTCCAACCCTGCATTTGTAGGGGCTAAAGGATATAAGTAAATAGAAGAAGTGAAGAATAAATAGGAAATCAAGAGTGGCTCAACTGCATCACTTTTGGCTAGTGCTATGGTGTATTAAATTCTGCTGAATAATTAGTCTTGTTTGAATGGTAAAAAAAATACACTGCAACTGACAAAAGCATGACAACCCCTTTATGATGATGTTTCTTTCATTTTGTAGGGTATTTAGGCACAGAATTCTAAACATATACAGCATTAGAATACAAAATATGCATCAGTTCTCTGCAATTAGAGATCTACAAAGAAAATACTCCAAAAATGAGTGGATTTGGGAGAAAAGGAAGACATATTTACAAGTACTGGTCCTTTATAACGATATAGCTATGCAAAGCTTCTTTAAACAGATAGGACCACCACTCTCAAGTCATTCTAACTGATTATATATCAACTTGACTAGTGAGATATAGAGAATGAACTGTGTATATAAAAATAAATATATATCCATTAAACTAATCAGGAATGTGGAACTAAAACACATTAATGTCCTGAATGATGTGCTTGCTGACTGTTGCATGCTGGATTTGGACGAGTAAAAAACGTACCCTAACCTTACTGTTCCATTCCTTTGATTGTGAGAATTATTTTCTAATTTTTGCCTTTAGCCCTGATGAAGACTCGTCACAGAAGTTCATACCTTTTGTTGGGGTACGTAGACACTGAAAGTTTGCTAAGGAGGTTACTGTCATTAAAAGTCATTATTGCTGAGTGAAACACTCGTTCATCAATATATTTCATGTATAGTCCGTTATCTTAGAATACCTTCTTGCCTGTACTTAGTATTGTTTGAACCTGATGAAGGAGAGAGAATTAACCCTCCGAAAGCTTGTTTATTTTTAAAAAGACTGTTAGTCCAATAAAAAAGGTATTACCAAATACTGCAATACTCATATATTATTTATATATATAGATATAGATTATATATAGTGTACTACATGAGCATTTCCCACTTCTTTGTTTTTTGTTTTTTTTAATTTTAAGTGCGCATTTTGGTTTCTCCTCATAATTCGATATATTTTGTCTCTGGTCTGGGAACATTTTGTACAACTCCTCCATCCTCTTGATTAATTCCCCACTTGGCATTTAGAAGGTTATTGACTAAAGTGAGAATTCAAAATACATCCAGAAAAGGCTGCTCAATCCCCCTCAGTCAAAAGAGTGGAAGGAAATCGGGTGCTCAAGGAGAAAAACAGGACTGTGTTCCAAGCATAGGAAAGATCTCCGGCACTCCGAGGTAAGTAAAAGCAAAGTCTTTATTAGTAATACATTTAAAATAAAGGAAAATAAAAGCGAGGGTGGCACCTACTCGTTTTGTGCTTATAGCACTTAATCATGGTGCTTCTAGAAAAAAGAAGATTAAGGGGTGACCTAATAACTATGTATAAATATATTAGAGGT
>WMED01008311.1:0-17018 GCA_019650415.1 Pipa parva | reverse complement strand
AACATGAACTAGGCACAAGGTGACATATAAAAATAAGTATTTTTCACTTATATATAGATACTGTAGTGGGATATGACATCACTGCCCTTCACTGGAGGAGTTCTCCTCACTCCACATGACTTCTCATCCTACTATAGTGCGACTGGCTACGCTGCACTACGCATGCGATGGTGTCTGACGCTGTCTGCTGCTTCATGAATAAGGAGAAGTGAATTCACGACTTCCTAGTCATATTGACGTGAACAGACGCAGAGTCACTATGCAAGGCGAATTCGGACTTTGATGAATAACCCCCAAAATCTCTAGGTTGGTCAGCACATAAATGGTTACACCTCGCATTGTAATACAACATGGAAGTACAGCGAATGGGTTAAATGACCTTTTACAAAAAAAAAAAAATTATTCTGTTCACTGAACAACTGTGCGTTTGAATTCTGCAACTTTGTTTTTCTGAACCAAATCTGCTGGATGGTTATCCCAAATAGTTATCACTGTAAAGTCCTTCCTTACATGGACTTTCAGTTTACCTCCCTCCCTGACCACAGACTGCAAACTATTTAGTTTTAAAAATCATCAACTGGATCACTTTGCATGGCTGTGTGGTACTGTAGAGGTGACCCACTAAACTGCTGTGGGTAAGTGACTCTCTGATGACTATACACTCTCCTGCTTTGCTATAAACTCTGCTTAGAGTTCCTTGGGGATCAGTGCCAAGGACTCACATTCCAATGCACCAGCATAACTATACCATCCAATTTTAAGTATTGTGAAAAAGATCAATAGTCTTTTGAATACGTTCTTGTTTGTAACGTCTGTTTCTTTATTTGTCCAAAACTAATTACAGGAGTGAAACACACAATCCAGATTAAAAACCATGGTCACAAACTGCTTTTTGTGGTAATGAGATAGGCTTTTCTGACATCTAGTGGCAGAAATGGTAATTGTAGTCAAGATGGCTTAAAATACTAAAAAACTAAAAGTGAGGAATTTGGCATTAAGGAAAAAAGAAAGCAAGTGAGCACTATCAGTAAAATAGGATTTCTGTGCTATTCCATTCATCTCTTCTGTCCCACAAAACAATGCATCATAATACTACTCTATGGTAGTCATAGAAACAGTAGTGGAATGCTGCAGAAAGCATATAAACAGCTAAGTGCCCGGGTCCTGCGCTCTGGGGAGAAGTGAGTCAGTGGGAAACCAACTCTTTCCTTTAGAATTTAAGACCTGAATGAGTGGAGATTAGAGCAGGGAAAAGGAGGTGCGTTCCACTGAAGCAGATTACTGTACAAGTAACAATTACCAACACTATATGAAACCTCTGCTTAACAGTCACAGTGCAGAGCTGCTATGCTAGGCCTCACTGCCTCTCACTAAAATAAAAAAATCCTATTTGGTTTGTCATAGCGGTTATATAAATAAAACATTTTAAAAAATGTTTTCTTTTTAAGATGAATCCATGTATTTTATCGCGTACTGTCTGTTTTTATAATTTACTGTTCACAGCCATGTTGTGAAACAGGCCTTACCCAGATCCATTGGTTTCTATAGCGCCTTAGATAATGTGGAGGTAATTCAGCAAGGTGCGAACTCACATTGTGATGCTTCGATTCACCTCATTAAAATGGTTACGCGCTGGCTTCTCTCCTACACACACATCAGCGCACGCTTTAAAGGTATTCCAGTCACCTCGCGACCACTCGAGTCGCCTCGCGATACTGGAATACCTTTAAAACGTTTGCTGATGTGCGCATATAGGAGAGAAGCCAGCGCGTAACCATTTTAGTGAGGTGAATGTTCAGGGGGTGCCCCAGAAAGCCCAATTTTAAAGCTAAATAGCATACTTTTTATTTATATTTTCGAAGCACAGTTTGAATAAATAGTAATTATAAAGGCATTTGAAACATTTAAATTTTTGGTGTTACTGTCCTTTTAATTTATTTGACAGCTGCCTTCAGAAATAATAGGACCCACCAACAAACTGACAAATGGAGACCTTCTAACACATTTTTACACCACTATTTACATTGCAAATTGACAAGTTACACTGCTCGTGGCTGTAAGCCATCAGTTTAATTGGTCAGTATTCAGAAGACTTCATACGACTGCCTGGTGGGGTCTCTCTGGTATACAGAGGTGGTGATGCCCCCACAGCAATGCCCTCTGTACTCTCCTGTTGTTGGCCCTGTACTGGGTTGATAAGGCTTCATAATCATCATAGGCAGTTGGAGAAGCACAATACTTCTTGCTATGTTGGAGCTCCACCTACTTGTTAACGCCTGCCCCATGAGTGAGCATTGCCTATCTTTATTAGGAAATGAATAAAAAGTGGACAGGGAGAAGTTGTGCAGTGGGATAAGGGCAGGAGAAGCTGTTTCTTTTAGCTCATTTATTAACCTGTGACACTGGTATATTCTCACAGACTATCCTATATCATCCACATTGCTGTTTTCATTGTCAAAGTCCAAATGTAACAGGTAAAGTGAGTTTGTGGGGGTTATTCACTAAGGTGCGAATTCGACTGTTGAATTTGCAAACAGCGGATTCGCAAAGCAAATCTGCTACAATTTCCCCATTGTAAAGTCATGACAATTTTTTAATGTTAAGATTGCAACAATTTGCTCATTATAAAGTCGCGACTGCGACAGTAGCAGCCTATTGCGATTGTCTTTATCTGGTGAATTCGCTCCTATACGCAACAATACGAACTTTAGTGAATAACAACCGTGTCACTTCTTGTTGCTATGATTGAACTGATTGATGCAAATTCACTTCTCCTTATTCACTAAACTACACTTTTCATCGGATGATATTCAGTTGGTAGTGTGACTTAGCCAGTAGGGGACATTTATTACTTCTTCTCTGCTACTCTGGTGGCATTTGCATGATGGTTCTTTTTCATTACATCTTTCATTTATATCTGACTTCAGAAACTTGTATCATGATGTCTGGTTCACAGATACTTTGTTTTCATTTGTTTGTGCTAAAAGAGAATTGCAAGGGCGGAATTTATCAAAGTCGGGAAGACCATTCTTAGTCTTTCCGAGTTTATTGTTCAAGATCTTGCGTTGTTCCCCCGAGACTACCTCATGAGTTTTCCAATTGAATTATTTGATGGAAAGGTAGCCATACCTTACATTAGTAGTATAGCTAGCTTACCTTTCTATCAAAAAGTAGAGATTGAAAAATTCACACAGTAATCTTGCGGGAACAACGCAAGATCTCTCACGATAAACGTGGAAAGATTGAGAGAGGTCGTTCCAACTTTAATAAATTTCCCCCCATAGAATTTAAAGCTGCCAGGTACGGAAGTGTGAGTGACCACAGGCAAAGGATCATGGATATAATGGTAGTCCATCAACAGCATTGAGACCAGACCCTAACTGCACTAGAGCAAAAGAAAGGAGGCTGTACTGGAATAAAAGAAATGACTCCCAGAAGGAGCTGTGACCCTCTGCTTAAACATATCTCAGAATACGTGATAAGCCTCTTGTTTAGTTGTGAGCATGTTAGGAGTGATGTAAGCAGGCATTCTGGTATGTACTAAGGGACAGGCATCACTCATTGTTATTCTTCTTTTGATGTGCAGAGTTGGGATTTAGTTGTTTATTGTGCGCTGTTCATTTTGTTTAAAAGCAATATCGGAATAAATTTCAGCTTGAACATCAAACATGTTTCTTTTTACAGATAATAATTCAGCAATGCTTGTAACTAGGCTGGTTGTAGGGAGGATATCCTCTGTAGGATTTGGGTGGATTACATGATCTGTTTTTAATTCCTCAGTGCATTTTGAGTGAAGTAGTGTGTTACTTTGCAGCTGTTGTTCATTTTCACAAAGCTAGTTCATTACACCCATCTGCAATGATGTCCCTCCACAGTCATTTTCAAAGCATTAGTGGGATCTGCTGAGTGTTTGCCCAAATATTTACGCTTTGCTAAGCAACATACAGCCAATTTATACACAATTACACATGCCACTCACATGCCACTCACATGCCATTCACATGCCATTCACATGCCATTCACATGCTTTTGTAAACCTAAGACATTTGGTGGTCGGGGTAACATCTGGGGCAGGACCAGAGTCATTAGATTATTAGGTCAGCAGGCTATTGGGTAATGGGCTTCAGCACTTTATCCCAAGTGGAAAATATAGGACATACCATCGCTACATCTTCATTTTGTGCGCTCCGTGAATCACATGATCTGTATTCACAACATTTGGATTTAGGGGCTTATTCATGAAAGGCCAAATAGTCACGTAAAGGTGTGAATTCCCATTTATTCACCACTTTCCCATATTCGGGTATTCAGCAAACTCTGCAATGTGGTGAATTTGAGACCAATTCATCTCAAGGTTATGACAGTCACGGACTTACAGAGCTAATACTTTACGTGTACGTACACAGGTAATTCACCTATTCATCAAGCATTGAAGTCTGTCGCGGTAGCAAATTCAACAAGGTGTATTGTGTCACATTCCCCGGTTTTACTTCACCAGATCAAAATTGTGAATTAGGTGACTGAGAGCAGGGCTTCTACTGTTTACTGACTACACCATACTACTAAGGAGTAGAGAATCGGAGAATTGAAACCCAAAGTGTTGAGAATTCACTTAGACAGCCGAATTCTCACTTGAATAAGCACCTAAGGGGGTTATTGACTAAGGTGAGAATTTGAGAATTCAAACAGTTGACTACCATAGCAAATGTGCAACAATATTCCCTTTATTAGCAGTCTTTTGCGACCATCTTTAGCTGGTGAATTCACACCTTTGTATAACAATTCGGACTTTAGTCAATAACTGTCTAAATGCATTGGGTGAGGTCAGGTGATTAGGAACATTTCAGAGAGTTCCTGGGATAGGGGAAGGGGTATTGGGACAGCATTGAGGTCTAATGAAGATCTAAAACCTTTGAGAGCAAGTGCATAAAAGGACTTTATCCACAAATTATCCATTCTTGAAACATTTGTTTTCTCACAAATCCTTAAAAAAACAAGTGCTCCGTAAGACTGCGACTATCGTAGTTGCTTGAATTGGTCCCGTATTTGCCACATTGCAGAGTTTGCTCAATAAGCAAACAATAGATATGGATTCAGAGCAATACACGAGTATTTGACATTTAATCTATGAAGCCCACAAAAATCCTTTTTATCCAAATTATTATGAAATGAATGAGATATGTAAGAGAGGCTTAAGGGCACATCACCTCATGAAATGCGTGTAATTTCTGATTCAACACAGATGACAAATAGTAGATCATGAAACATGCAGAATACCTTATAATAAACAAAGCACTTTTATGCCTGAGCCTTAAAGTGAGGGTCTGAATGAAATAACCAAGTATATGTTGCATTTTACGATAAAGAAACAACAGATAAATAGGCCTAAAGAGGAGCACAGGTCAGCATTAAGTGCAGCGATTATTTTTGTTAATGATTCTCCATCAGGGGCTTGTTTATTTATACATTTCTCTAGGAAAATGAACTGTTCTTGAAGGGAAATATGGGCATATTATTGTTTATTTATCTTTGCAGAAAATATAAACCTTATGTTCATAATGACGCAGAATGCTGAGACTGGAGAATTCTGGGGAAGCTCTTTTTTCCCCAGAATTTAGTAAACTGCATTAAATACTTAGGGGGTTATTGGCTAAAGTTTGGATTGTTGCGTAAAAGTGTGAATTCGCCAGCTAAAGGTGGTCGCAATAGACTGGTACTATCGCAGTCACAACTTCATTATGGGAATATTATCACGATTTTAAAATTGTGATGTTTTCACGAATTCTCCCTTTAGTCAATAACACCCTTAAATCTTTGCTGTGTGAAACGACCAAATCCCACGAGTTCTGCTCTTCACGTTAATAATCATGCAGAGAGTAAAGAGGTTATGCTGGTGTTTCAATGCTACGAATTTATTTTAAAGTGACATGTTTCAGGTATGGTGACCCTTTATCAAATGATAAATTTGATGGCACTTTAAATTTGTAGCATTGCTACTGATTTGCACTGAAACACCAGCGTACCCTCTTTTCTCTCTACATAACTATTTTTTTCTCTTTCTCTGTACTGTAACAGTGACATGTCAGTCTAGCAGGCAGATGGATATCTTAATCCCTTTGTCCCTTGTGTACCCGATCCAGAAAAGGTTTGATGAACTGGTGGGACAGTGGGTGGGCCACATGCACTCTGATGGCCACATGATGTCACATGCTTCCAGTGTGTGTGTGGAGAGGCCCAGCATTTAGGGACCCTGCTCTATGTGCATTCAAAGCAGAACTAAAACCTACAAAGAGCCTTTTCGCTAGATATTCTTCCTGCTGCTTAAAAAAATCAAGCCTCTTCTTCATGGTGATCCTGTCATCAGGTCACTCTCCCTGTCCTGTTTTCTTCAATTTAGCTGCTGGTTTCACCAATTTCATTTTTGATTTCATATTCATGCAATAAATGGTGAAAAATAACATTTTCACCCACCTCTCATCTTGATAAATGGGGTTCTCTTCTTTGCACGGCCTTGCAGCACTCTGGGGACTACTCCTTCCTTATTTCTCACCAGGACATAACTACTGAAATTATCTAGGACTCCTAGAGCTTTTACTCACATCTTCAGTTGTTCCCCAGCATCTACAGAATAGTCATTCTCCTGCTAACCTTGGAAACCTACACTTGATGCCTTATTTCTCTCCCCGTCTCCAGCAACTTCTGTAATATTTTGACTTCTCTCAGCTCACTAACTATCTGTACACCATTAATAACCTGGAAGCCTCACATTGTGGATTTGCTCACTCTACAGAGACAACATTTTGTAAAATTTCAAATGATCTCCAGGTAGCCAAAGTCTTTAAACCTTTTGTGCTTATGCTTTGCTAATGACAGTGTTGACCATTTTCTTCCCAATCAGATTGTCTTTTCCAACTTCGGACTGGCCTGCCGTGACACCAGGTGTGCCCCAGGCCCTAAGTGGGGCCCTTCCAGCAGGGCAGCCTGATAAGGCTGAGATGTCCTTTCTAGCCAGAGAGAGAGATGGAAGATATGTCACGTGATGCAGCTTAATGTTCTCACAAACAGGCCCATTCATAGATGTCACTCCTAGGTGATTACTTCTGTTAGTGGTTTTCACATACTTACTTAAATAACTTTTAAACCACGTGTTTAAAAAAATGAAATAAAACTCTAGAAAAAATATGTATGGAACCCCTTGTAACCAGTGATACAGAATTCCCAGCGCCACTTTTGAGAACTCAACTGCCAACAGCAATAGAAACAGAAATGTTTGTCTTTGAACTATATCCTTTGCCTCCCCTGGTTGCAACAAGAATCATTTTCAGCCTTTATTGTCAAGACTAAGTTGTTCTCTTTGTTTTGCTACAATTTTAAATAAATGTTTAATATAATGTACCCTGACTGTGTTAATTGTACCAGCCTACAACTCCCATAATCCCTAGTAGAGTTGCTCCATTTCTAGTTTACCTTGGCCTTTTCCTTTCCACCCCAGGCTACTCCCCAATTTGCATTGTGTTTTTCCACTTACCAGCTGGTAAATGAAAACTATATAGGTAGGTGGGAGATCAAAGCCTAACTTTAGCTCCTGCTACATATTATCTATTTTAAATTCCCCTTTAATCATCTTCCTTTTCAAATGACACTAATGTAGTTTACTAAAGTTCCACTAGAGGGCACTCTAGTGTCCTCTACAATGGCATCAATATTAACTTTTGCACATTGACAAGCAGAGATCTTCACATACTTTTAAAGCAGCATAACATTTTAAACCATAACAGTAATAAGGTGATGTTGATGTCATTTGCGGAGTTTATTATTTTAAGGTTTCACTTCACCACTTCAATGAAATACTGAATCTGTACTTGACCAGTCTATACAAACTCAAAGTCTTTGGTAGAAATGTAGTTAATACATCACATGACACCTCTCCAGACTAAGGAAACTCTTTAGAACAACATACCTATACTTTATTTCTTTGCTTATTATATAGAAAAAAATGAATTTTCCATATATATTACTAGGAGTAAAGCTAAAAGAAAATGCCCGCGAATGTTTAAAAAAATCGGCATCTCCGCTATAGGGTTTGCATAACGAATGTAATTATTTTAATATTGCTCTATATAATTCTGTGGATAATTAACAATGTTCCATTTGAATTTTGTATGAAAAGATTTGAATTTACAATGTAGGGAATATTTCTGGGGAAGTAAAGGAGGACTGCACAGAAGTTATTAATGATCTTATCACTTTATTGTGGGTTTGAGGGAAACGAAAGAATAATTGGAAAAAAAAGGATTAAAAAAGAAGAAATATGGAGACGTGTAATTGTATAACTACATGAGAAATGAACACTAAGGGGCAAATGAAACCATTTCAGCCATATTGATTTAAATTCACCCCATTTCGCTGTATAAGTTTATTTCCCTGTAACTCTTTGATTTCCCTGATCGATAAAAACGTTTCCCCATCAAAATAATAATAGTTATCGATAAATATCGATCTATTGACAGGGACACACATTGATATGTTTTTCTATGAGGTTCACTTCCGTTACAGGTCGATATTGATATCAATATTTTCAATGGGAAAACATTTTGGTCTTCGGCTAAGTGACCGATCCAGCTCCACGCGGAATAATGGGTTTTCCCCAACCTGAGAGAGGAGAATTTGTTTGGCCGATAAAACTATCTTAGAACAGTTTAATAAATAGGAGAATACAGCAATAATATTAAAACTATGTCATTCTGCTGCCTTAACTAGTTAAAAAACTTTTTGATTTTACTGAATGTAACCTAAATGTTTGTTGTTGTTCCTATGCAGAGAAGTGTGTTCTGAATACTTTTAATATTCATATTAGCATTTAAAGGGGAACTAAAGCCTCAGGCTGACCAGCATTCTAAATGCTAGCCAGCCTGTACTTAGCTAAATAACTCCATTGGATTTACCCTGTTGCTCCTTCATTTCACTCCTGCTGAAGGGGCTCAGGACCACCCTTGCCTGCTGTGTCTGTTGATCCTTTTGAAAACATATCTGAACCTATCTCTTTAACCACATTTTCAGTTTCTTTTTAAACCAGCTTTATACTTTTCTTTCTGTTTCTGGAGAGCCTCATTCAAAGCTACCAAATCATTTTGATCCAGAAATAAAATGGTAATCACTATCTGACTTTAGAAAACTCATTTTGTAATGTTAAAGGGGAACTATAGTCAGATTACATATTTACATATGCAGTACTATACCTTAGTGAGAAACAATTCATCCCAGTAGTTGTTTCATGTGAATGTGTACCTGTCATCTCAAAACATTTCTGCTAATGAAATAAACATTTTTGTAAATATATATGTGTTTTTAAAAACGTACCTTTATACAGTGTTTCTCTCTGTCATCTTCCCTGTCAGCCTGCCTTTTCTTTCCCGAGTGTTGGGTGGGCAGGGCTAAATGATGACTGACATATATCTCCTCCAATCAGATCCCTTAAATCACGATCTAGAAGGGAGCTGTTTAGAGGGGATATACTGTCAATCATCATTTAGTCCTGCCCACCCAACTCTCGGGAAATAAAATGCAGGCTGACAGGGAAGATGACAGAGAGAAATGCTGTATAAAGGTACATTTAAAAAGAAAAATATATATATATATATATATATTTACAAAACATTTACTTCATTAGTAGAACCTAAATTAGTATTAGAGTTTTGAGGTGACAGGTACAGTTGAAGCAGGATGATTTATTAGGCAGCACTGGAAAACTCCTGCACCAGGAAATGTGTGTGTGACATGTACCAGCCCGTTTTCAACGAAAAGGTACCCTCCCCTGGATATTTTTGCCTAATGTGTAAAGTAGTGCCTGCACACAAGTTACCTTTCCCGAGCCACAGCTTTTGTAATCTCAAGCATTCCATGCCGTGAATAAACATAAACAAGCATGATTGATGAGGCTTAAAGGTCAGCACACTGCTTAACCAATAGCAGTTAGGCAGCTTTTTCTCCTCGTGTTGCCTGACTTGCAAGAAGGAAGGGGGGAGTGGGGTAAGGACAAAATGTCAGTTCTCATTAGAACTAAACAGTGAAATAAACAGCAAGTATTATTTTATTTTTTTCCCTAGTAGATGGGGAGTACTAGGAAATGTGTGTGATATAATTGCTAAACATGAGAAGAAAATGCTGCCTGACTGTTATTGGCCAAGCAGTGTGCTGACCTTTTGGCCTCATCAATCATTCCTGGAATGCAGGAGATTAGAGGAAAGCTAACTTGTGCACAGGCGTTAAGTAGTAAGTAGGGAAAAAATGTCTGGGGGGAGGGTTCCTTTTCATGAAAAACTGTCTGGTACAAGTCACAGACACATTTCCTGGTGCAGGAGTATATCAGTGCTGCCTACTCAATCATTCTGCATCACATGAAACAACTACTGGGAAGAAACGCTTCTCACTAAGGTATAGTACTACATATGTAAAGATGTAATTGAACTATACTTCACGTTTCAGCTCACCCTTTGAAGGAAACCAAAAGTATGATGTGGCCCTCAGTGAAAATGAGTTTGACACCCCTGGTTTAGGAGATAGCAGAGATTACCTCAGAGTTCTGATTTGTTAACCTTATTGAATGCTAGGGTGTCTATACATTTTTCCAGTTATAGAACATAGCCATATAGGTGGAATCAGGAAGTAGTGTATCTGGATATATTCTGAGGGACATTATTGAGTTTTGGGAGTCTGAAGACTCTGGCCCTAATTCACCATTGTGCGAAGTAAGCCGTGAAGCGTTCGGCTCACTTCGCACATGGTGTTATGCGCATGCTGATGTCCTGTGCGCGGACATCAGCATGCGCATTAAAGGGATTCCACTCCCTTTAAAATAAGTTTTAAAGCAATGATTTAATGATCGTAAGAACATTTAAAGTTGTCTATCAAGTAACTGTAATTTATCACATCCAATTTTTTTTTTAAAAAATCTTATTTATAGAATTATAGACAAATTTCAACCCTGTGACATTGGTCTTCAGCTAAATTGTATTGCTTTTTATTATATCAATAAACAGACATGATATAATTCAAACGCAACTTCAAAGAGAAAAATACATTCTCTCCTACGAAAAAACCCCCTCCTAACATAGTATTACCCATATTCCTATCCCTGTGATGTACCGGGAGGGATTTATACCACAGTGGACCAGTCTGTCTACTTCAAAACCAAGAGAATAACTGAATAACAAAACTGCTGAGATACTGCACTCACATACTGACTCTATTTAAAATGCGCACAAATATTTGCACAATCCTAAATAGTGCTGCATTTTTTTTGTAGTAACACAAAGTTCAGTGGTTTCAATTCCTTTACTTTGGGCTAAGCTTTCTTATTCATTTTCACAGTATGAAATCACCCACAGGAAGGAGTTTTCTTCTTGTATTAATATTCATTTATATCTCCAGTTGTTGTAGTGATATTGCCTTTGGAAGCACTGGTGCATCATCAGATAGGGATTGTCTCATAACATCTCACAATTGCCAATCACCTGCATATAACATACTTTCCCACAATGACCTGCATATAACATACTTTCTCACAATAACCTGCATCCATCGTACTTTCCCCAATGAGCTGCATCCTTAATTCTCTTCCATAATCACATGCATCCAACATACATTCCCATAATCACCTGCATTCAACATACACTGATACAGTCTCCTGCATCATCCATACTTTTCCACAATTGCCTGCTCCAAACTGCTTCTCAACAATAACCTATATCTAACGTTCTCAAACAGTCATTTACATCTTAATATGGAGTAAGTGGATCATCATAGGAACAGCAAAGACAGGGACTCTGGCAGAGACGGAAAATGTCAGATGACAAAGAAAATAACTTTCTCATGTTATAAAAGTTGGTTATAATTGTAATAATAATGACACTTTCATATTTGATAATCTGTTTGAAAGCTTAAATGCATTAATTTGCCCAGAAAACTGTTCACATATTCCCAATTCATGTAGACATTAACAAAGACCACTATGGTGGGACATAGTCTGCAACGAATGAGTGAAGGAAGCTACTCATAAAACTGAGAGCCTGGGGCTGGTTGTGAGTGAACCTTGTATCTTTACCAATTAGAGGGCATTGGCTTAATCCCCCGTCCCTCAGGCTAAGATCTACTCTTTGAACCAAAACCTCAGTGAAATTTCTCTTGCTTTTAATGTGGTATCCAATTGCAAAATACATACCTGCATAATTTAATTAAATTTTATGGGCATCAGTAAAACACTAACATAATTGACACTTGAAACCATTGCTGGAGAAACCAATGAATTAATAACAAACTCGTTTTAACTTCTACACATATACATGGTCCCAGAGGGAAGGAGCATCAGTGTATTGTTTCAGCAACATTAAGACAAAGTTTATCCCCCATACTTTAGTGCTATAATGTACGGAGTATCAGATTCTGCTCCATCAGCTGAAGAGTGAAGATCTGCCAGACCACTAATGTTGGCCAATGTTTCATGTTAGTAAGAGCATCATATATTGTATTCTTCAGTCATTTAACCATCTGTACTTTAAAGGAACAGTAAAGATATCAACAATTATCTGCCAGTTTGTCACTGTAACATTAATACATTTTGATGTATTTACTACTAATATCTTGCTTTTTAATTTACAGCTAGTTTCCTACAGAAGCCCTTACTATTTCTACCCTACTCCCTCTTCTGCAGCTCAGCTTGGAATCTTAAGACAGGGATTAGACTAAAAGCTTGAGAATTCTGAGTAACCAATCGTAATTTAGCAGGTGTGTAACCTCAGAAAGCTGTTGCCCAACTGCATCTTTATGATATGTTAATTTCAGAATCTCAAGTCTGTGGATGAAGTCACTAACTTGATATTCCAAATAAATCTGCTGTAGTATGAAGTAGGTGAAAGAGGAGGGGCTTCTGTAAGATATCGGCTATAACTTCAAAAGTACAGGAACCAGTAAATAATAAATATTTTTAAAAAGCATTTATTTACCAGTGGTAATAAGATGGGCAAATAACTATTTGAGACTTAACTGTTTCTTTAAATCTGCCATGTGCAGGGCGCAAACAGTTACTAGATATACATTCTAATCAATGGGAATTCTGAATGGAAAGTCCTTTAGCAGTATATATATATATATATATACATATATATATATATATATATATATATAATATAATATATAATTAATACGCTAGGGTGAACGTAGCCTTAGTAGAAGTATTTTGTTAACAGTCTTTCTCTTTCAGTTCTGGAACACGGTTAAACTGGCATTAGAGGGGAGATACTAATACATAAACACTTTTTTACACTAAGGTCTTGAGATACAGAATAGCAAATAAATAATAATATTTATTGACAGAGCCGGCTCTGGCTCTATTGGCGCCCTAGGTGCCCCCCTCCAACGGCACCCCCCCATCCGGCGCTGCCCCGCCCCCCTCGACCGGCGCCCCCGCCCTGTGCTGCCCCCCTCCCCCGGCGCCCCCATCCCGCGCCACCCCCTCTTCTGAGGCCCCCATCCTGCGACAACCCCCTCCCCTGGCGCCCACCCACCCGCGACGCCCCGCCCACCCACCCGCGCTCTCCCCCGGCGCCCCCGCACACAAACATCCGTGCGGGCAGGTGTAACTGTAGAAAAAAAAATGCTAGGGGCGCCCCCCTGGGCAGGCGGCGCCCCTAGCATTTGCCTACTCTGCCTAATGGCAGAGCCGGCACTGTTTATTGAAATAAGGGAAAACTGAATTCTATAGGATGTTTCAACTTTGATGGTTGTCTCAGAGATAGCTGCACCACTAAGCCAGGGTCACATTGGCTGTTTTGTAGCCAAGCTGGAAAAATAGTATCCATTGTTTCCTGGGGGATAATCCATACAGGCTTTTTTGTTTTACACTATAGACAATAAGGAGCCTAATTAAAAACAGCTCGGCTTAAAAAAAAACTTGAGACCCTGGCCATATTCTGTGTTACTGCACTAGGCTGCATTTTGTTACTACCTGTACTTTTTGTTCATTTTTTTTTCTATCATTTTCGCTACTTAGCATTTTTTTATATAAACCAAGTTTAGCTGTGATGTGTTTCATTCTGCTTTGTTTTGCTGCATTGCTGTCCGCTGGTTAACCTCTCTTTATAAGTCCACTGGTTAACCTCTCTGTCTTCCATATGATTACTCAGCAAATCATGGTAGGAAGGTATAGGGGACAATGATGTTGAACAGTTTACTTTATTTTTTAACTACATTTCTCCAACCATATTTTATATAACTCTAATACTAATGCACTGTGCGATATCAGTTGGAGTTATTCAGGTCTCACAAATTGTGCTTTCAACAATCTGTGTAGTGTGTCATTTTGTGTAGTTTGTCTATGCTTGGAAATATGTCTCAGGGTAGATATATTTTATTTTATTTTTATATCTCTGATGCAGTATTAAATATGAATATAAATTAGGTCCATTTATAAACCAACAATGACAACAGCGTAGAAAATGTAGCTAAATGATCCATGCAATGCACTATGTAGGGAATTTAGTCCTTTTGTAATTCACTGCTACTGCACCTTAAAGCACATACAGGATGATATCTGAAGCCCCTTTTTTGGTATATATATATATATACATATATATATATATATATATACACACATTATTGCTTCAAACTAACGACTGCTTTCTATGAATAAAGATGCTTTTAACTCTGTTCCCATTTATCATTCTCTGAATAGCATGTCCTGTTGCTGATGTTGTAAAATGTTGATTTATGTAATCATGCAATGTCCCTGCTAAATGCAAGGCATACATTTTTAATTTATTATCCCTAGTAACAAAGTGATATTAATTTAGATTTTAATGTACAATGTTGGGTGCACACAGCAACTGGCAAAGGAAGCTGTTCTGCTGTTTAAACAATGTTCCTTGGCTGTGAAAATGTAGAGGACATCGAGTGATCTAGATATCTGATGCTTTGAGCTTAGTGCTATGCTCAGAGCATCAAATATCATGACACAATTGATTTCTTCTCTGCTTGAATGTAAAGCTATCCAAGAGCCAGATAGCTTACATTAGGTTTTAGTGTGCAGTGAGAACATTAATTAGCTGTTACACTATCACCTTGGATCCCTACCATAAATCTAGGACATTCGTAAAGATTTCCCAGAAGCTTGCTCATTACCATAACATTGTAAAGCCTGGCTAAACACTGCATGCTTTAAGCTCTACTCTTCTACACTGAGGTTTTGTAGTTGAGGAACAAATAGTAAATAATAGATGAACTCAAAGCTACCCCATTACCTTTTATGTCACAAATCATGTTTCTGTTTTTTTGTCGGCTCTTACATATTTACACCTTTATATGCAGTGTTTGTATGTTTATACAGTTTGCACAGTGTTTGTGCATATTATAGGCACAATAAAACCTAAGGGAGCAGCATCAATATGAAGAGGCTATTAGATCAGAGCAAAATACAACACATAACATTAGCAGTATATACAGTAGTTACTCCTAGTTGTACAGGCATATTCACATGTCCAAATGGATTCCTAGGAGGGTTCTGAGTGACACCCAATAGCTGGAGGGATCTTTCCAGAGATTATGGGGGTAATTCAGGAAAGAGCGAAGTTACCTTGCGATGCTTCTCATCAGTTCGCTGAGATGGGTACGCGCTCCCTGGTCTCCTGCACGCGGAGATCAGCGAATGCTTTAAAGGAACTTCGGCTCACCTCGCGACCACTCGAGTCGCCGAGCTGAAGTACCTTTAAAGCGTTCACTGATCTCCGCTTGCAGGAGACCAGGGAGCGCGTACCTGTCTCGGCGAACTGATGAGAAGCATCGCAAGGTAACTTCGCTCTTTCCTGAATTACCTCCATATGTGTTGGTGAACTAATCTCTGGGGCCCCATGCCTACATCACTGGGAAGCCCTACACAAATGAATATCCCTCCTACACGGCCAGGATACACAGCAATGCATTTTATTTGTTACTTTTAAATAGACAGTAATAAAGATAAAGGGGATTATTTTATTGTAAGAATGGCTTGTTGCATGAATTCATTGTGGGTTCATTTGTACAAGGTGTACTTGATTTTGTCCTAAAAAAGTGGCTTACTGCAGGGTTCCTGCTGCTATTTTGGTAACATTTCCCTCAGAAGACTTAGGAAATATGACAATAAAATACCAACATGAACTAGGAATTGTCTAACATTAAAATTGATGCAACAAACAACAGGTGACTATTTGATGACAATAGTGGCTACAATTCTGGAGAAAATACTGATGAAAATATTAGTCACCAAATGTGTCAAAATTCTGACACTGTGTTTTATTATGTTAATACATACATATTGCTAGTAGGTTGTCCATATAAAGATCAGGGGCTTTTTCACCAAAGTCAAAGTAAATTCTCATCACTTTAGATTGCTCTGATTCTCTACTCTTTATTCACTAAACAGAGAACTCCCATAGAGAAGTCACAGCTGCGTCAGTAAGCATCTCTTGAATAATGTGGCGTAGTCAGTCAGACAATTGCAGCCCTGCCATCAACCCCATAATGCACCACTTTCATTTGGTGAAGAAAAACTGTCAAATGTGAAACAATACACTTTGCTGAATTCACTACTGTGTCAGACTTTGGTACATAATGAAGAGGAGAATTACCTGTGGATGTGCAGGCAAAGTGGTGGGAATTCCTTGGTAAGTCTGAGTTTGTTATAATCTGTCTTATTGCTCTCAAATACACCACATCAGAGTTTACCGAATACACAAATATGGGAAGCGTTGAATAAATAGGAATTCACGCCTTTACGTTACTATTCAGCATTTTATGAATAAGACCCAAATTCCCATAAATCTCACTTGTTACAAACTAAACTTTAACATTCTCGGTCAAGTTAAATTTGAATCTTTTAAAAACAAAAATACAAAACACTTCACATTGAGGCATCCCAAGCAGTTTACTGTCATTCAGGCCCTTATTCACCAATGTGCGAAGTGAGCCGCGATGTGCTCGACTCACTTCGC
>WMED01008310.1:0-17019 GCA_019650415.1 Pipa parva | reverse complement strand
AAATAAACGTCTAATTTTACTTCGCTGCTGTGCTGGAGTTTCCTGCATTTCCACTTATGAAAGGTATGTTTACATCAACGTATCACTTTACTATAGCTGCCTGCATGGCCCCATGACATAACTATAGACCAGATGTCATATAGCAGCTTGACATCTCCATGAGATATTTGGAATGCTGAGATTTGCAGCTACTACCAGCTGTAAAGTAGCAGATGTAATATCTATCCCCTCTTTAGTAAATCAGGCAATTATCTCTCAGTCAATGATAATGTAATCTAGTGTTGCAATTTGACCTGTAGTGGTAAAATTGTAGATCTTAGCTATGTATGGGTCCATGCCGTTTACTGTATGTCATAGGAGTACCTACTCTAGCAGCAATATAATCACACTGCACATAACTAAAGTAACTGTAACAGTGATATTGATCAAAGGTAGAGCCCAAGACTGATACAAAGTAATATATAACTTTCACTGTTTGATAAAGATGTGAGTTGCCACTGCTGTACATTAGGTGGTAAGAAATGTTTTAGTCCACCCCCAATGTACCCAAAATATTACCCCATGTCATCATTATAGTGGCTGAGTGGGAGATGCTAATTTTTAGTGGTTGCTATTAATTTCACCAGAATTCATGAGACAGCATGCTGGGAAAAATATGAAACTGACAGTTCATGTTAAATGGTCTGCTAGTTCAGGGGAATCTCTACGGAACCTTTAGTGTGTTTTACTGACCTTATTTAAAAAATGGAAGACATTGCTTGGGAAGTAAAGTCAAAAGATATTTTTTCATGTTAAAGCAATACAAATATGCTATTATTAAAGAATCTCTCTATACTTTCTGATTATTGCCTATAAAAAATAAAGTTGATTTAGAAAGCACTGCTTTAGTCACCATCTTAACTTAATAAGTATATTAAAACATGTTATAATTTTTGTATTGACTTTTTATTTAGTTTATGCACTTTTTAAAGGGATTGTTCACCTTTGAATTCATTTTTAGCATGGTGTTTAAGATAGTGGTAATATAAGACAGCTTGTAATTTGTCTTCAAATTTTGTTCATGTTTACATTTAAGGGGGTTATTCACTAAGGTGCAAATTCGATTGTCGAATTCACAAACAGCGGATTCCCATAGCAAATCCGCTGCAATTTCCCAATTGTAAAGATTAAGATTGCGACAATTTTCCCATAATAAAGTCACAACTGCAACAATATTCCCATTATAAAGACGCGACTGTGACAGTAGCAGCCTATTGTGACTGTCTTTATCTGGCAAATTCGCACCTATACACAACAATTCGGAGTTTAGTGAATAAACCCCCTTAATAGTTATGTCTACATTGAACATTTACAGCTGGGGAAACTAGTAGCACATAGTTTGAAAAGAATAACAGATAATCAAAAGTATTATGAAGAAAAAAGGAATATCAAGCCTCAGATTACCTGAATTTTTTACTTTTAATGGTCACTGAGCCTTAGCATTCAAATATTAAAGTCAAACCAAAAAAAGTTAAATAATTCAAAAACCACAAAAAGAAAAAAAAAGGATCAGTTCCAATTTGCCCAAGAATGCCATTGCCTACAACAGGGGTCTCTAACCCGGCCAGATAAGTGGGCCGCAAATCGAAAAATTGTGAAGTCTACAGGTCAATTTATTAGGCTCCTCCACTGAACACTGTTGTCTTACTTGTGAGTACTTGTATGTGTGCAGGAAGAGCCCATGTCCACCATCACGGGTTCTGCAGGGGGTCACTGTACACCACAGACTGCTCACTGCTGTCCCAAAGAGGTCTCTGACACCCCGGTGCCTCTCAGGCCATAGATGATAGCCTTTGGGCCACATGTTTGGGACCCCTAGTCTACAATATACTAAACATTGATTCCAAGGTTAAAAAAAAACATTTTAAGTCAAAGTATAACACCTGAACAAAGGAATTCCTTACAAAATACATTGATTTAAGTAAAATCGCTATTCTTCTTGTTACTTAATATTAATGGAATCTTAATTTAGGTAACCAAATTAGCCCTATAACAATACATTCAGTTTTCAGGTCAAACAAGCAGAAGGCAGCAGCTTGGCTAGGGTCAGACACAAGTCTTTGGAGACAAATCTAAAGACAAGCAGTATAGAAGTTTACTCCAGTTTGTTTCATTGTCGTCTATGTCCTCTTGTTTCATGCTGGTAATTTAAAGGAATATTAATGAAATATTATAAAAAGAAAACATTTTCCTTCAATGTAAACATTATCATATTACATTCATAAATATCTCTGGGTGCATGTAGAGACCTTTGCTTTTCATGTGTAACACCAAATGACCCGGAGAAGTACAGTTTCTCTAAATAAGTCAATCTTCTATGTAATATAGCGCATATTTTGGTATACTATTCCCTCTGCTTTAGTAGCTGCCTCAGTTACTGCTTGCCCAATTAGCCAGAAGGCATTCATCCAGGGGACATCCCAGTATAGTAGTGAGTGGCTGTACATAAATACAGAGAAAGGGCAAAGGGGGCTGTCTGAAGCCTCCTCATCCAGTGGCACCCCAAGACCTTCACTTTAAGTGTAAAACAAAAGGTCTTTGGTCAAATAGTCCCCAGAATGCAACAGGTAAATCCCAGGATAGCAATTTGGGGCCTATTTGACCAAAGGTAATTTTAGCCAAGTGATACTGGGAAAAACTGAAAGTGATTAGCTGCCTGAGTCCTCTGTTTCACACTGAAATGGAGAACTTCAGCATTACAGAGAGCAGGGATCTTAGAACCTCCCTCACTTCCCTGTGACCCAGCACAGCTGTGTAAGCCACGCAGATGGAATCAGTGCAGTTTACACATGTGCAGTCAGAGTCTTAGACATGGCTGACTCAGTAGGTGGGGCAGTCCTAAATCCCAGCTGTGAAGCGCAAAAAATAGGTTGCGAGAGATCTGGATCAATGCAAAACTTATTTAATATGCAGTATTTTGCATCAATCCAGAGCTCTCCATGTCTATTTTTTGTATGTCTAATTGGAAAGTTTACAGCAACTTTTTGAGACTCTGGACTTATTCCCAACCCTAATACTAGCCACATACCCTGCTATTGAATTATTCCCACTGTGAAGTGTTCAGATGTCTGCAGGGTGTGCCCCCCACCTGTCACAAATGGCTGATTAAGCTAAGCACATTCTGGCTGGTTTTTAGCAGCTTTAATTCATTTTTAGCATGTCCAAGGCAGTGATATTTTAATACAATGTGCTATTTGTTCTTTTATTGGGGTTTTCAATTTTTTTTTTTTTAGGTGGTCACTGACAACCAGCAAATTAGTTATTCTATGCCTTCATTTTAAAAAATGTCTCATTGCTTAGCCAACTGTTTAAGCCTTGTACTTAAAATCCCTGTTTGGTAACTAGGATAAATCACCCTAGCAACTAGAAGTCAAGTTAAATGTAAAAAAGTAGAGGTTCTGAAAACAAAAAAGTGAATGAAAAAAAATGTAGACCAATTTTAAATAACTTTAGCATTAGCTATCTACAAAATGTTACAAAAATAAATGAAAAAGTATTATACCCTTTTATACCAGTACATAAAAACTCAGTTTGTTTCAGAAGATGTTACAGTTTGTGCTTTTAGGTAACAGAACATTGTATTCGAACTTTTTTTTTTTTGTGTGGCTTTAAAGAGAAAGAATAACTGGTGAGAGATTAAAGGAAAAAAGACTTGGCAAATGCAACAGGATCTGCTCTAAAATCTGCCAAGGCATAGTTAGCCACCCGTTCCAGTGAAGGAAAACAAACAAGAAACGGGTGCGTAAGCAAATATTGCATTAAATCTTGTAGCTATCCCTTAGACAGAGCAGCAGAGAAAGCAAATCCAGAGAACTGAGCAGCCAGGCAAGGGATATATTAGCGAAGGTACATTCTCATTTAAGCAACATTCCTATTAATATAGCCATGTAAAGTTGTTATCGTTAAATCCATTAAGGAGTTCAAAACTGGTTCGGATGCTTTCCTTCAGTGTAAGAACATTACAAGTTATGGGTAATAGTTAACTGAAGGTGGGATTTTGATCTAGGGAATTATTCTGATTGCCAGATTTGGGGTCTGGAACAAATTTTTTCCCTAAAATGAGGATAATTGGCTCTTGCCTCATGGTTTTTTTGCCTTCCTCTTGATCAACATTGCAGGAAAATAGGCTGAACTGGATGGACTTGTGTCTTTTTTCAGCCTTATAAACTATGTTACTATTTAACAAATATGTAATTGGAAATGTACTATAACTTTATATTATAGGTACTGCCGGTATGTACATTGCAAATGTCAACAGTTAATTCCATCAGGCTAGCCCCCCACACCAGTGATCTCCAACCTGTGGCTTGAACCCCCTGGAACTGAAATAGAGCCATGGTTGGGATAAGGCTTCTAGATCAGCTGAAAAATCAGGAACAGTTAAATGTATTTAACAGGATTCTCTGATTCTCTAGTTTAAATACAGTCAGCTTTAGACACTGAAACCCTGCTAATAGCTTTTCATAAGAATGTCTTTGAAGTGTCAGCTGATCCGGTAATTTTGTGCTAAGGGTTGTAGTTCAGCCACAGCTGGTGAGCAGTAGGGTAAGGCTAGGTTCACACTAGTGTATTTATGTGCTGCACATATACACCATACATGAAAAAAAAGCCGCACTGTAAATACCTACAGAACTTACATGTTCTGACTACACTAGCGCAAATGCTTGATCTCGCATTTTTGCTGGCATATATACGCTGCACGGAGAATGTGGCCAGATAGGAGGAACCGCAAACGCCGAGGGAGCGTTCACACTGTATCGGGTAAGTACAATAGAAAAGCACCTCTAGAATATACACCAGACTGAAATACGCAGCGTATTTTCTAGACACACTTTTCTAAATACACGGTATATTTTAACGCTATTGTGAACCTAGCCTAAAACTCACTGATCTACACTCTGCTTATTTGTATCTATATTTCCTAACTAAAACGTTTGGCATTTTAATCCTAGTCGCATAAAGGGAAAAACAATAAGTGCAGGGGTACAGAACTAATATTCCAAGCACCCCATAATAGGTCCACAGGTAGAGGAACGTTGGGAGCTGACGTTCTACAACAGCTAAAAAGCTGGAGCATATCATATCCCTCTGGTTGAAGGAAAGATTCCCATTTCAGTAGCTTGACAGCTTGGAGGGAGTGTGGCCAGTTGCCTTATTAGATACTAATTTCTTTAACTTTATAGAGGGGCTGTCATGCTACAGCCATGCTCAGCTATAATACGTTAAATTGATTTGGAAGGCTGGGTCTTCCCTGCGCTGGAAACAGACTATGGAAATCAGAATGTGGAATGTAAATGGACTAAATATTGGCAAACTCCAAATTGTCAAGAGAAATGATCAGGCTGGACATCGATATCCTTGGAGTGAGTGAAGTGCATTGGCGAAGCAGTGGCTACTTCAACTCTGGAAATCATGATTTCTGTTACTCTGGCAATTCAATCATCGGCCGCTGAGGAGTTGGATTCATTCTGTTAAAGCGGATCGCCAAGGCCCTCGAAGTTTATTATCCAATCAGTGATCAAGTGTTGGCCACACTATTCAGAGGCCAGGGCCACAATATAACCGTCATCCAAGTCTATGCTCCATTCGGCAGTTCAGAGGAAATTGAGCCTTTTTACACAGAGATTCGACAGGCAATAGATCTGACACCAAGAAAGGACACATCAAAGACTTTAATTCTAAGGTGGGCACATCAAGCGAGACAGATATTGTTGGTAGCTATGGATTGGGAGAGAGAAATGAAGCTGGAGATCACTTAGTCCAATTCTGCCAAGAATAAGGGCTAAGAATTACATACACTTTGTTCAAGCAGCCCAAACGGTGACTGTATACATGGGTGATGCCTTGTGATCAACACTGCAACCAGATTGATTACATCTTTTGCCAGCAAAAATGGAGAATCTCCATCCTAGCAGTGAAGACATACCCGGGGCAGACTGTGGGACCAACCATCAGCTCCTCATCGCCAAAGTAAAGCTGAAATTCTGCAACATCCAAAGACCAACTGCTGCCCCAAAGTTTGACGTCAACCAGATCCCATCAGAATACGCTATAGAAGTGAAGAACTGATTTGAGCTCCTTGCTGTAGATGAACTACCACCTGAAGAATTATGGGAAAGTGTGAAATCAGTCATTATCGAGAAAGCCCAGGAGAACATTCCATACAAGAAGCCAACAAGATCAGCTAAATGGACATTGGGCCAGACCATCGGAATCGCTGAGAAACGTAGGAAGACGAAAGCAGTAAAAAAAACCGAGAAGAGTTCAGCAGACTGACTGCAGAGTTACAACGTGAAGCCAAGAGAGACACAGAGAATTATTGGTATGGCCAATGTGTGAAAATGGAAGGAGCGCAAAAGAAGGGCCACATGAGGGAGTTTTATGAACATATGAGGAAGGCAAGGACACCATTTATGGCACGACAGGCAGCGATATGAGTATCCAACAGACAAGAGCTGCATGACCAATAAGAAATCTGTGAGCGCTGGAGAGAATACACAAAAGGTCTATATGCAGCTGAACATCATATGTATCAAATCAAAGCCAGTGCACAAGTAGAGCTGGAGCCAAACATCCTGGAGGAAGAAGTTAGCTAAGCAATGAAACAGCTAGCTAAACACAAAACCCCAGGAATCAATGGTATACCAGCGGAACTAATGAAGCTACTACCAACAACAGTGCTCACATCACTGTGCCAAAGTATAAGGAAAACCAGACAGTGGCCAACTGAGTGGAAGCAGTCTGTGTTCATACCAATACCAAAAGAATGGGGACATGAAAGACTGTGTGAATTATAGAACAATCGCCTTGATTCCATATGCCAGTAAAATTCTTCTTAAGACCATCCAAATTCATTTAACCCAAACCAACGAACGGGAATTGCCTGAGATGCAGGATGGATTCTGAAAAGGAGGAAGTACCCAAGACCATATAGCAAACCTATGGTGGATTATGGAGAAAGCATGAGAATACCAAAAGAAGCTATACATCTGTTTCATCGATTACTCGAAGGCCTTTGACGTCATTCAGCACGGCAAACCAAGAAATTGGCGTACCACCTCATTTGACCTCATCAAGTCATTATATCACAATCAAGAAGCCACAGTAAGAACAACATACGGTAACACTGATTAGTTCAAGATCAGTAAAGGGAAATGACAAGGATGCATTCTGTCACCCCTAAGCTTCAATCTCTATGCTGAAATGGTCATGTGCAGGGAAGAACTGGATGAGCTGAGCATCTTCGTAAAAATTGGAGGAAGAAACATCAAGAACCTCAGATATGACACCGACGCCACTCTAATCACAGAAAGTAAGAAAGGCCTGGAGCAATTGCTCATGAAAGTAAAACACAAAAGAGAGAAAGCTGGTCTGCACCTGAACATCAAAAAGACGAAGATCATGACCACAACTGTAAATAAGAACATCAGCGTTAAGATGAATGGTGAAGTGGTGGATAAGTTTATATTCCTCGGCTCCAACAGACTGCGATGGCGAATGCACCCCTGAAATCAAGCATCGATTAGCATTGGGATATGATGTGATTGTGTCCATGAATACAATTCAGAAGAGCAGAGACATCAGCCTCCAAACCAAATGCAGATGAGTCTATGCCATTGTGTTTCCAATTGAGATATATGGAAGCAAAACATGGAACAGGAAGAAATCAGAGAGGAGGAAAATTGATGCTTTTGAGCTGTTGTGCTGGAGGAGACTCCTACAAATTCTGTGGACAGCACGTATCACCAATCTCAAAGTCCTGGAGTGAATCTGTAAGGAAAGTTACCTACCTCAGCCGCTCGCTCCTGCGTCGGTCTCCACGGGGTGTCGGGTGCACTGCCTTTCCCCTCCGGCGGTCGCGGTGTGTGTGCGCATTGAAGACAGGCGCGCAAGTCGCAGGTGCACGCTTACGATGCGGATCATCGCGGTCAGCTGACAGGATATTTCCCTATATAAGGAGCCTGTCAATTCATACCAGTGCCCAAGTATAGAGCTTGCAAGGAGCTCCAGGGGCTTGTCTAGTGGCTACAAGTGGTGTCTTAGTGGCTTCTAAGTTGCCAGCCTGTGCCTAATCCTTTCCTAGTATCTGTTACAGTTTCTGTGCCTAGAAATATATCTGCATTCAAGTTACAATTCCGTCAGTTAATAAAGCTGTCTCAGTTGTCCAGTCTGAGGGGTCGTGACCTGGGTGTACCTGCGGCGAAACCCTAACCTCCTTGCGGGGCCTCTAGGTGAATACCAGATCTTAGACTCCACGCCCTCAGTCGAGGTACCTGTTGCTGCAACCTCCTTCTCCTCTACCACCCGTCCAGCATGACAGAATCAAACCAAACCTTTCATTAGAAGCCAGAATCACCAAACAGGGACTAGCCTATTTCAGCCACATGATGAGAAGCCGCTCCTTGGAGAAAGACATCATGCTCGGAATGGTAAGTGGACGTAGATGACAAGGCTGACCAAGAACTCATTGGCTTGACACTATCAAACAGAATAAAAATCTGGCATTCTCTGAAATAAAAGAAGCTGTATATGATCGACCAGGATGGAGAACGTTGATCGAACAAGTGACTGTCAATCGATTGCAGATTGAACGGATAACAGAGAGTCTTCATTAAAAGGACATTAACAGCAAAATCGAAAATGCTCAAAATGACTTTATAAATGATACTGTATATAGCATATATATGTGCTTGCAAGAATGCTAAGAGCTGTTTAGAAAGTATATTTAATTTTAAAATTGGGCTTTCTGAGGCACTTCCTGAATATGTGTTATCTAAAGCTCCATAGAAAACATTTGGGTTGGGCACGGTCTTATTAACAAACACATACAATATGGTTGCTATCAGTAAGATAAATACAGACATAAAGCAATAAATCTCATTTTTTAACATTAAAGATAACATTTTTCTAAGTGCTACATTTAAACAACCGCAAATGCAAATGAGAATTTTTATTTTTCTGGTGCTGCTTGCCGTTTAAATTACAAAAGTTTCCATTTTTGCTTTCTGAAGCAGCACATATGAATAATAGTGTTAGTGTATGATCCCTAAATAGCACAACATCACCTCAAGGCATAATAATTCTGTTAATTCAGACTGATCTGGGGAAGGACATTAAGGAAAAGAAATCTATGTTTGATAAGCTTAGATAACAAGGCCATTGATAGAGGAAGACAACCCAATAGAAAAAAGTCTTTCTTTAGACATTCATCTCCCCTGCAGTGTGATCATCAGCTGACTCTCACATACTGCAATATGAAAACTGTCTCACGCTCTTTATAGGAAGGGGGGAACTACCCCCAACCAGCTTTCATGCTAGATAAAGAATCTCAGATCTTTGGATGGAAATAATAATGAACAGTAAAGCAGAGACATGTTTCTCTTAAAGTAAATTTCATATTTACATTATAAGTAATAAATATATATATATATACACGTATGTCTGTGTGTTTCATATATATGTGAATAAACAGAGACAATGGCAAGTAAAATCAGATATTAACAACATAAATTGTTGCATTGCAACAAACAGAATATAGCTGTTAACGTCAGTGTTTATACAGAGCGGGGATCGTTAAACTTGGATGAGGAGGGAGCCGATTCGCTCCCTCCTCCAGTGGTGACAATTTTTTTTGTGAGCCACAAAGGGAGAGGAGCACACTATCCTGACTACATGACCTGCCGACGGCCAATCAGAAGATGTGTCGGAGGTCATGGGCAGGGCTTTGGAGGTGCGTTCTGAGCCACAACAAGGTGGCTAAAGAGCCACATGTGGCTTGCGAGCCGCAATTAGCCTACCCCTGATATAGAGGATAATGTACTCCTTTCTTTCATTTATAGGAGTTATACAGGGCATGGATCTCCAAGGTGGCTTTTAATATCCTTAGAAACTACAGAAGGGGGTGCATTAGTCTTTGCAATACACATGGCAGTTTTGGAAAACAAAATAAAATACATTTACACATTGAAACCCATTTTATCACTTAATAAGCATTGTTGTTACAACAGCTTTTCTCATTTGTTTTCTAGGTTCAGATCTTGGTTGTGCTATTGTAATCACCCAGAATACTTTATTTTAAGGCTGTAGTGTTATACTGTAGCTTGTTCAAAAAGACTACAATTTCCATGATGTCTTGTCACCCACAAGAGGATATAGTTACAGAAAAAACAGTTGGTGGCAGTTTGTTCTTTTGTTTCACATAATTGTACATGCAGCAGTAATACCATAATTCATAAGTTATGTAGGTTATTGCATACATTTCCCATAATGCATTGTAAAGTTTTTAGTCATGAGATAGATGTAGATAGACGCCTTAGTTAATTCCTATTTTTGTCATGTCACATGCTAACATGCTGTAGATCATTGTTGGTTCGTTTTTATAAAAATAAAGTCTTGATAAATGGAACAAAAGATTCTGGAATTCTGGAACTCTACTATTTATTCAGTTAACCAAGGCATTGTAGGGATGTTAGACCTGTTGTTAGGTACATATTACTAGAACTAATACCATGTAATATTCAAAATTAATTCTTGCACTTCACAAGGGACATTAACAACAAAAATAAAAATGCCCATGTGCATTTAAACATGCTGAGAAGTTAGGGATTGACACTGGTGTTAGGATTAGTCATTCCATTTAAAGGCCTCTGCAGACAGCAAGTTAACAAGAAAAGACAAAATTACTCCAATCAGGATTTTACCTTCAAACACAATATTTTTATTACTGGAAAAATAACTTTTCATGTGTAGGTGTTGCTGGTTAGATAGATCCTGTATTGAACAGGAACTATGAATTAAAAAGCCCCATATAACCCACCCAGCTACTAGATATCTACCTTAGCTTTTAGAATCGAGGCTTAAAAGGAAAACTATAGGCTCGCATCTAGAGGTGATTAGCAAGGTGGAGGGGGGAGATACTCATGGATCACACTGTGGCCAGTGATTGGCAAACCATTTTGCTCCCTCTTCCCAGGCGAATAATTTCTGTGGGGCCACAAAGGGGAGGAGTGCATGCTCCCATTAGCAAGACCTGCTGATGTCCTATCATAAGAAGCATCAGAGGTCATGGGCAAGGCTATGGAGATGTGCTGCGAGCCACAACATGGCAGCGGAAGAGCTGCACTTTGCCGACCACTGTGTTAGGCTCCAGCGCTGCAGTCTTCTACACAGCTGATGTCTTCTTTGCTTGCCAGGCGCCGCCATCCTCTTCGTTTCCGTTTCCTTTCAGTTTGCTGAAAACAGCAAGTGCAGTTGCAGATTTTTGGAATCAAAAAGTAACTTTTGACATGGAGATAAATGCTTTTTTTTAATTATGTGATACTAGCATAATAGTAAAAAAAAAAAAATTTCCACCATTAAGTGGTGGCAAAACTTTTTGACTTTTATAAATATCCTAAATTAGTTTGATTTTAGTAATTCTCAGTAGCTGTGACATTGGAGAATGTGGAGTAAAAACAAAGGGAGATACAATTTCATTGCAACTTTAATAAGTCCAGTGAAATTTTGAAAGGTGTCAGCTTCTAGTAGTTGAAAATATCCTACAAATTCCACTCAAACTGCTGCTGCTGTTACTGCTGCCAGTGTGAATTACTCCATAAGAGCTGTTGAAATGGAACAACGCAGTGGCTATTTGTAACAGTTTTTGAGTTCCATAAAAGTTGTCAGTGTAAACCAGGGCTAGATGTTTAAATTAACTTTCAAGAAAACCTTAATGTCATTAGAGCTCAATGTAGAGTCATTAGTGTGTGATATTATAAGCTTGACTTTGTATTCCGAATTCTTCAGTAAATGGAATTCCTTTTTCTAGTGTAATATTATCACAAGTCTTTATCTTCTAAACAAAGACATATATTTATCATGAGGGTTTGGCATAATCACACTGGTTGCATTTATTAGATAACTATTTGTAGAGAACTAAAGCTACTTCCATGCAAATACATAATAAAGTAGCCCATTTACTTGACCCATAACCCGTTGCATTAAAGAAATCCAGATTAGCGATATATGCTCTGTACTGTTCCACTGGAGTTTACACATCTCTGCAGGCTTGTAGCATCCATTTTGAATAAGTTATGAAAATGTGAATGTAAATATGGATCTCTGATGTCACTGCTGATGTTCTGGCATCATTAAAACTTAACCCAATTGAATAATTAACACTGTTTTCCCTGACTGGATATACCACTACCAATTAAATTCAAGTGCTTTACATTGTCATAGATCACCTATCCTTTTGTACCACCGGGGGATTGACTTCCTTGCAACTATTACATCAGATGGAAAAGGACCTTGTTAAATAAACATGCTCATTTATGAATAGCTCAATTGTATAGTGCTAGTTGTAATATATACTTAATGCTTGTCTATATATTTTATTCCTATTTGTCACTTTAGTTCTTTAAAAAAAAACTATACACCCAGGACTGTACCATAATTGAGAAACAGACAAAGATATTTCAAAACATGTGTAGGGAACAGATGCTTTTAGGCCCCCAATTCATTATCTTTAGTTTGTTTAAGTTTCTTGACATGTTAGTTCTGTCCTTTGCAATCATGGGTGAGTCTTCTCCTTATGGGTTTTCTGTTAACATGGTCCAACCATGGAGCTTATACAAGTCTTTTTCTAGGAAAGCTACAAATGTCCTGAAAGTACATGGGAATTAGAAGGGCTCTTGTTTTGTTTGATGCAAGGGGCTCTGCTTCTAGTAATGCCTTTGAAACCATCCTTCAAGACTGTTATGTAGACAAAGTATAGGTAAAATGTAAGGGCCTATGCTACATTACCCATCAGGTTATGTCAGGAATATCACTGTTCATACTACAGACAGTCTGCCTTGAGAGTCCTGGTGGAATTTCCAGCGCCAGGTACCACATATGGGATGTCCTGTGGTGGAATCTATCACACCCTCATCCAAGATTAACCCTGTTTGAGGGAGGATGATATGGAGGTAAAAAGACTAATGTGAAGTCATGTTTTTAAACTATTTCTGCTGTATATTGCTAAAAAAAAAATGGATTGACTTTTCACCTTTATTATTTACTTTACTGAAAGTAACCATTGAACCAATGATTACTCTGTGTGTGTGGATTTGTCAGAGTGAAATGACAAGGGCCCATGAGAGTAACCTGGAGAATATTATTGCAACATATAGGGAATCCTATTGGGAAAGTAAGGTTTGTGTCCAAAAATATCAATATCCTTGCAAATGTATACATTGGAGTTTGCCAATAAACACAAACACTACAATATTTTCTATCATTTCTACTTAAAAGAACTCAAAACTATCTAACTTCTATCTAACATCACTGCTGCTAGTGATGGATGTGACTCTACAATTCTATGTCTTGTACATATTATTCTATGCTTGTCTGACACCATATTATATGTATACATGTAGGTGGACCTTGTTTTTCCATATTCTAGCCAATTTAATATCATATTTATTCAATTTCCCCTTTATCTTACCAGAACTGTTGCTGCTATATCAGGATTAACGTGTGTGATCAGACCAGGATCCATATTTCACATTTTGGACTTTTATTGCCATGGGGAGGAAACTGGATTTATCCAAACTGAGTGATGAGGAAGTTAAACATGTGTGGGACGTGGTTCAGAGAGACATTAATCTGCGCAAAAAGGAGGAAGAGAGAATAGAGTAAGTAAACGTAGTCACATACTGACACACTCTCTGATGTGTGACTTACCCACTCAGACGTTAATACATTTTTAACTTGTGGTTCACTGCAAGGACATACAACATGTAGCCCTTCAGCTCTTATAGAATACCCCTGTCAGAGTGTCAGTTTCCTGGAGGATGCTGGTGGCTGTAGTTTACTGCAACTACTGGGGCAAGAGTTTCTCACCAAAATCCAGACATGCATATAGATTATCAGTCACTTGCCCGAAGGCAGCCTGAGTCCAGTGTTTTTTACTGCAATGAAAGATTTGGGCACTGCTGGATTCAGAGGTCTGTGACTGCCCCAACTCAATATGTAAATGGTACAGCTTACATCTGAATATGTGTCACACAACTTCCAAATGCTCAGATCTTGGGCCAGGTCCATCATTTCAGACAGGTAAAAAGGTTCTTTTTGGAACTTATTTTAGTATGTTTTAGATGGTGGGATTCTAAGACAGTTTGCAGTTGGTATTCATTTTTATTTTTGATCCTTGAAGTCACTGACAATCAGAAATGAATCTGAGGGCCTAGTGGTATTTATAAAGCCTTTTCATTACATATATTTCTGTTCGGGTCCCGTACTACCACTCTTCTAGTGTCCACTGTTGTTGGTTGCTATCTTAATTTACTCGTATTTAAACAGGACCTATTAAGTGCAAGTTAAATAATTTAAAAAAAAATACAAAAAAATAAAAGATGAAGATTAGCTTCAGTACAACACTAGCAGCAGTACACTAAGCGCATGCACAGTTCGTTAAATTAATCAAAATTCAGGAGAGGGGGCAGGTACTATGTGATGATCGACGTCACATACATACCCAGGAAGAGAGCTGCAGCAGGGGAAGTGTTCATCTCATGATCCTGGGCTATGGATCATGAAATTAAAGCTGATCGATCACGTCAGTTTAGTTTAACATAATAGTTCTCCTACAAGAGTTACCTAGCTATGCACTTAGATAAATCCAGTTTTAAACACTAATTTCATGTTTTTATATTCTGGTGAATAGATTTTAACTTCTGAAGATGCAATTTCAGCATAACAAATGCTTAAATTTTTTGCAATTTTCACCTGATAGCCGTTACAGGAGAGAATGATTAATGCCAGAAGAGGGCAACAGCTAGTGAAAAAGAACTGTAAAACATTCTGGGGGTTATTCACTAAAGTCCGAATTGGTGCGTATTGGTGCGAATTCACCAGATAAAGACTGCTACTGTCACAGTCGCGTCTTTATAATGAGAATATTGTTGCAGTCGCGACTTTATTATGGTTAAATTGTCGCAATCTTAACATTAAAAAATTGTCGCGACTTTACAATGGGGAAATTGTAGCGGATTTACTATGGGAATACACTGCTTGCGAATTCGACAGTCGAATTCACACCTTATTATTATTCACACCAGATATTTATCAAAGTCGAGATGGTTTTTTAAGGCCTAATGGTGGGGAAACAGTATATATTTTATTATGCTGGTTTCACCTATTTAAAAATGCTGTTTTTGACATGTAGAAAATCAGTTTTGTATGCATTTTTTTTACATCAAAATGTTATGTTCGATCTGTAAAAATCAGCAAAACACTTGATAAATATCGAAGTTTTACTTTCCGTGGGTAATCCATGTGAAATTCTTTGGGATCTGTGACTGTATAAAGAGGTTCTATTTTTTTTCCTTCTATCATTAACTCATCCTACTAACTAAATATTGTATCTGCTCCACCTCACCCAATCCCCTAAAGCAAATAATGCTGGTTATGCACAGCAAGAATTCAGTGACTCACCCAGACATGTGTAAGAAGGCAATTGCAAATAAACTCTTTCTTTCATTGATGTAAAGAAATAACTCTTTAATAAGGAGGAGAGGATATATGAACTGGCTCCAGAGGTGTTTCACAGCTGTCTGTACATGGCATTGCTGTATTCAGCTTTGCACAACCATTTCCCACAGACCCCACCTACCTTGCATCCTTATCCGTTACTAGAAGTTTGCATTGGTACGTTGCAATGATGGGTGGGAGAAAGTCAGCTTTAAAGTTGGTGTGAGAAAATCATTCTGCATTTGTTTCAATGATCTGCCAGTGTTAAATAGGTTAAAGGGGAACTATGGTCATATTACATCTTTATATATGCAGTTCTATACCTTAGTGAGAAACGTTTCTCCCCAGTACATGTTTCATCTGAAGCAGGGTGCTTTAACAAGCCACCCTGAAAGACTCCTGAACAAGGAAATGTGTGATGTGTTCCTGCCTGTTTTCCACGAAAATGTACAGTCCCCTGGAGATTTTTGCCCCTACTTACTACTTAATGCCTGAGCACAAGTCAGCTTTCCCGAGCCCCTGTCTCTGAATTCTCACACATGCGCCCTGCTTTCTCCTGATGTAGCGTGACCTTTAGAAACCCGCCCCTGAAGATATCAACCAATTAAAATCAAAGCATAATGTTATTATAGTGATATACAGTATACCTAGCCATTATGGGAGCCAGTATTACTAATATCTCTGCAAACAGAGGAATCTGGTGATCACTGTTAAACTTCTATTGATATTTATCCAAAATATACAAAAGGTATGTGTGATTGCAAGCTAGCCTGTCAGCTCTTTATTAGTAATAGACTGTAACTCAATCATGAAATGCTAGAGTTAGAGCTGCAGCATTACCTGCTGATATTGTTGCAGCGCTAGGATTCCCTACACTGGATTCCCTACACTGGATTTCCTACACAAACATCCCCCCGAATCCCCCAGTATCAGCACCGATCCAGCACTATTAAAATCATTAATCGGCAAGTAAGCGGTTAAGTGACTTAAAACCCAATTATTTCCATAGCGCTACTGTAATATTAGTACTATGGAAATAGTTGGTCTAAACTACATAAAAAAGATCTAGTAGGGGTTCCTAGGACCCCCACACCTCCCTCCCATGGCCCCCTCCCATGGCCCCCAACCCCATCAGTGCTATGGGGTTGGGAGCCCTAACCTAATTATGTCCCTACCCTCCCTGTGTTCTTAGGAACCTTGAGTGCTGCAGAAATTCTTTTGTAACCTTGACCAGATCTGTGCCTTGTCACATTTCCATCTCTGAGCTCCTTGGGAAGTTCCTTAGACTTCATGGGCGAAATTTATTAAAGGCGAATTTTGAAATTTCGATTGAATTTCAAAAAAATTTGATTGAATTTTGAAAAATTTCAATTGAAATTTTGATCAAAATTTTTCAAAATTTGATTGAAATTTCAATATTTGCCCCATGATTCTCATGTGCTCTGACATGCACTGTGAGCTGTGAGGTCTTATATAGACAGGTATGTG
>WMED01008309.1:0-17019 GCA_019650415.1 Pipa parva | reverse complement strand
TTTATTTACGATTTACACAACGTGCCAACTTTTCTGATTTTGGGGTTTGTACTTTATATATACCCAGTACCTCTAGTAAATTTAAATGACGAGTGTCAGACTAGATCAATACTATAAATAAATGTGTTTTTTTTTTCTTTCCCTTTGCACATATATTAGGAGTAACATGGTACTGGAATTTGTAATTTTCTCGCATTTGAATTGCACAAACCACTGACACAGACATTTTTGACTTCCCTGATTTATGTAGAACCCCAAATGCTATAGGTCACCAAAGAGAAATAATTATCATTGTTTACCTTATTATTCGTTATCCTTTTTCTCCATACTAAGAAAAGTCCAGTGTTAATAAGTTCAGTCTCCATTCACCGTTAGGTCTTCTTCTGGCAGATTTTTTATTTTTCCTTCTCATGCCCTGGGCTATACATTTAGCTTAAGAGTCAAACATGCACTTAATTGTGGATCATTGCAGAGAGGTTAGTTCAAAGTAGCTTAAATTTGTAAGTGCTTTACTTTACTCTGCTTTCATAGATTAACCTTATTAGAGCACAGGTCTACGTCACATCCAGAGTATGTTTCTCTGTTTTGTAACACAGGGTTTAGATAATAAAGATATGAATGGCTGTTTGGAGCGAGTGATGTAATGTAAGCAGTAAGTTAAGATGATGTCAGGAAAGCCACTTTTTCAGCATATAAAGCTTTACTTTTTGCTGTGAATTGATTTTCAACCCTGTTCCCTTATTTTTTTTTTTGTTACTTCTGAGCTTTCTGTCAGTGTAGATGGTAATTAGAAATGATTCTCCATGGAGATTAGTTGTCTACCTTAGATGATGAACTCTAGAGTTGCACCTAACCTCTTCAGTGTACAGGACCAATATTGATATGCCGGTGAGTGTATATCTTAGATACTGTTAAAGTGATGGAATATATAAACATACTTTGGTCAAGCCAATAGTCTTAAAAGTCCCCTGGGCTTTTTACTGCACATTATCAATATAGAAAGTAATAATTTAAATTTAAAGTTGAAGGCTATTGTTTTAATCAGCTGATTTAAGGTTCAAGTGAGCAAAAATCAACTTGGCAGATGAATTAGCTGCAGCAGTAAATTAGTACTAGTTTCTCTCCCTTTAGATTAAATATAAAAGCCTACATATTTGCAGTGGTACTTGGCTACTGGTTAACAGTCACTGGGCAAATCCTCCTGGGCATTCAGCAGTTCAAGTAATAGATAAAGGAACTAGGTTTCAGTCCCTATGGTGATGTTACTGTAATGATGGTAGAATCTGCTGCCATTATCTAATGCTGTCCTGCTGAGATTCTCTGCTTTTGGAGTGTTCTGAGAGATGCTGTCACTGTTCTTATTTTATACAGTTTTTTTAGAAGTGGTACATGGGTTTAGAGAACTTTTTGCACAGGGGTCACACTTGTTTTATAGTCCGCCCACGTACAATCTGTTAAATAGTGTAGGACTTTGAGCTGAACAAAATCCCATATCACTTACTATAATCAAATAGCATTATGTAAAGTGAGCGCACCTTGGCATAGCAAGCAAAATGGCAAATCAAACACAATTAACTACAAATATGCAGATAATTAAGATTCTCAGTTCAGAAGAACTTGTGCCCGTATGTTTTACAAAATGATTATTGACAGTAGTGTAATAAAGAGCTAATTTTCAAGCTGCACTCAAAATTCTGTATAAAATTCTGGCTACACAGAAAGCGTTTAAAGCAGCCGCACAATGCCAAAACCGGACTAGTTCTTCCTAAGGCCAGAGCCACACCAGTGAAGATTACTCTGCTTTTTGTTAAAAAAATAATTGCCAGGTAAAAAATCAGCTGAAAAAAAAGTAACTGCTATATAAGTAAATGCCGATGAGATGCCACACTAGCCATAGCAGCACAACATGCCACGGGAACCACGCCTGGGAAACTGGGACGCAATGAAAGTCCATTCAGTTTAACAATGATCTGGCAGAATTGGTAGAAAAGCACTGAGATAATGAGGTTACAAACCAACATCGCTAGTACCCCAATAAAATCATTTTTGCCTGGCGTTAATTTGTGAGAATTTTCACTTTTAGAAGTTGTGCTGTTTTTGCTTGATGCTTTTTTTTTTTTTTTTTTTTAAATAAGAGGAAATTTCTTGGTGCTGCATGGCCTAAAGCGCAATCAGTCAAGTGCCCACGTTGATAAATGGCCACTGTATAGACTTTTGTTCAGGTTGTGCTGAATAAAGAATGACGCACTCAAATCAGCAAAGTTGTCTCGCAGTAGTCTCAAAGGATGGGCTGCAGTCTCTAGACCTCTTTTTGACTAGGGAAACATGGCCAGATGTTTGGTATGGATTAAGGAATGACAGCATGTTGCAGTCAGTCTTTTTACTGATTAATATCAGTTTGCGATTTGTGGCAGTGATAGGTTTACTGAAGGAAAACAGAAGAGACTGTGATCTAAACGGAGTCAACTGAACCCTGACAAAAGAGAAGCATCACTCTATTATTTAGGTGTACAATGTGCTTTGATCAGTGTGTAGATGAGTTCATACTGCAGCAGTATGCTGGTTGGAAACTTTGAAAGAAGTAATTAAAAACCAAAGAAGGGCAAGGAGTGCTGACTGTCATGGACTTTTACACACCTGGAGGGCAACCCCCCCCCCCAAAAAAAAAAAAAAAACCCAACAAACGTTCTATAACAAGATGATTTTCTCCATATCGGAATGTTAAATGACCAGTAACACTAGGGAAGTAAAATTGCCAGTTGTACTGGCATGGCAGTTATTCCTTTACAGCATCCTCTTTAAAGTTACAGATTTGTGTTACTTTGTAGTGTTCCTCTCTCTCTGCTGGGTGCAGCCCTTTTTTTTTTTTAATATATAAATAAGTTGGGTTTTCTGGGACATATAAAGTATAAAAGTATATGTACGATCTAATGTTCTATATAAGAAATGGTGCAGGGTAGGGGTATATATGCTCCAAAATTCTGGAAATGTATAATGGAAACAATAACAGAGTGGCCTTCCCTACAATTTTAGACCACAAAGTGTGTCTGCTGGGAATCATTGATAGCTAAGATTTTTATAATTTTTGGTTGTTTATCTTTTTTTACTGGTCCTTTAAAATACATCCTAAAATATATCTTAAACATATTCCTTGGACGTGTTTCTATTTTTATATCGAGGTATGTGATTCTTGGGGTTTGTCTTTTTATAATGTATACTGAAACATTATTACAGTACATACCCCCACTCTAATTAACTAAACGTTGCTTTATATTGCAGTTTTTTTTAAATGAGAAAAGTGCAGCTGAGGTAAAGCAAAATAAATCACCTACAGGTTTAATATATATATATATATATATATATATATATATATATATATATACTTTGTTTAAAAACATAACCGACAGACAATATAACAGCTGTATTTAAGCATGTGTAATAAATAAAAGGGATTTTGAAAATGGGATTGTTATGTGATGACAGTATCCGTTTTAATGTATCATTTATTATCTTCCTGCTGATAATAGTCTTTATTTGCCAAGTCATTTTTAATTAGGGCTTTAGCATTTAGCCCTTGGAAAAACCGCCTTAGCTCATTGTACACAAATCAACACACTTTTAGTTTTACCACTATAAAATATGCTGAACGGATGTTAGCATGAACAACGTTTGTATAATCATGAGAAGCATTATGTTGTCAGGAGTCTAAGAGAACAGCATAAATTAAGCTTGTACATGATTACTTCTTGTATTATGTTAATAAGTGTGACCAAGATCTCCCTAACCATCTTTTTACAGATCGTGTTTTGCAGAAAACAAAATAGACCAAATTAAAATAACAGTTCAAATGTCTGCTTCAGTACCTCTGTACTGTAGAGTCGTCATTTTAATGTGGGAGACTTTAACAATATACAAAGTCATAAGGGGGCAAAAAACAATTATTTCTTTGCCTGATTGCACCTAGCATTGGAGAATGTTAATATATAATCACACATTACTTTACAGCGTTTTAAGCACCATTCCCTTAATTCAGTTGTAATCAAGGTGAAGTTTGCTCAGGGATTTAATAATAGAGGCTGTGAGACATAGGCGCAGTCACATGCATTGTTTTTAGCATAGGAGGAGTTTATTATGTAAGTTTTAGAATGTTTCTCGCTTTCGTGCATCAGCTAAGACATATGTCATATAGTCAACCCAACAGTAATACATTATTTCTCACTTTAGTGTGGACAAACCCATCGCTCTCTAAATTGCCAATGAGTTAATTTAGTGCCCATCTGAGATCTGCTTGGATTGATTACTTACTTTATAGTTTCTTTTTTACTTAAAAAAAAAAAAAAAAAAAATCCTCAGCCAAAAGGTAATTATTTGTTAGTACAGAACATTACAAAAATAATCATCCTGTCTCCATTGAAGTATAAGAATTGCTAGGAAATGTGTTGGAGTAGGTATGTTAATTATCACTCGCTGTGATGGTGGCCACTACCTTGAGGCAACACTCTCCTTTCTTTGCTAAAGGTGCAGATCCAAACATTGTATATGTACATTGTAAAAACAGATGAACACTGAGTTATTGTACCAATTGAAAAAAGTTTTAGTTTACTTGGAAACATCACACCAACATTTCACCTTCGCTTGGAGTCTTTATCAAGATATTTTGGTGTGATATTTCTATCTAACTAAACTTCCTCCCATAAATAAATTGAGATGCTGCATATGAATACATATATGCCTCTGACAGTCGTGTGGAAGGGTGTGCCATGTGGGCTGGTTTAACAGGGGTAGTGATGCAACAGTGCCAGGCTCAGTCACAACCCTTACCAATATAACTCTGTTTCTGAATTTTAAAGAAGCACTATTTCGTCTGAAGTATTATGTGTGTTACATTTATTCTGTGTTATCCCTGTTTGCATGACACAAATGCGTATCATGCCTCAAAAAGTTCTATAGTAAGTACATGCCACTGAGAAGCCATCTTGACAGCGATTGGCTGATGGCACATGAAGTCATGTTCAGTTGCCGTCCAGTACTGTCAGGCAAAGCTCCTTAGCAAGAATGAGCTGGCGGTAAGCAAAACAGAGCATCAACTTTGCATATTTGTCAGATTCTTGGCCACCTGCCCAGAATATCCACTGTAATTATTTGAAATTTATGAAGACAGCACCAGTTAGTAGGAAAGTAGCAACTTTTTTGAACAGACCTAGACATAGAACATGCTTAAGCAAGTTTTTTAAATACTGACAGTAAGGAATAACTTGCTTTTCTACAACATGCATTTATTTCCCTGCATGTAACCTGCAATTGAAGAACACAGAAAATGCACATAAATGTATCCAGAAATTGATAGAATATGAATGAAAGGTATTGTGTGCATATGTATCTATATGCCTCTCACTTACTGTGTTTACATGAGTTTTCTCAGACCAGTCATGCACAGGTTTTCATGTGATTATATCTGTTTAAATGTAATGTATTAATCAAAAATTATTTAAAAGATGCTTGACAAATGCATGATAAATGTGTCATGAATTTAAGTGAGTTTACAAGTTACTTACATTAATGTGCTTTTGGAGATCTCTAAATGCTCATGTGCCCTTAATGGGCAGGCATAGACACTTACTATTAATATGTTATTTAGTTATAAAAAGTGCAACTCAACAATTTGTTTAGTGTTTCATTAGATCAAACGTAGAAAGTTCACTGTAACTCCTTATACCTATATGCTCCTGCAGTTCCCTAGCCATCCCACCATTTGTGCACAAGAATATGTTATCCAGGTCAGCCTAACATTGGTAGTGATGAGACATTTCGATGGATGCACCAAGGAGAAATGCAGAAGTTCAAATATTTGATACTACTCAAATGCCTTTTCTTTAGATGCCCTCAAGTGAGCTGCCATTAGATGCCATTATGATTACTGATGGAAAGAATGTCTCTTTCCAAAGATACAGCCGGTAGCTTTCATTAAGTGCTGTATCCTCATGTACATACATGTACTAGTTTTGTAATATAGCCTGCATTCAGATAGAGTCCCTCATTTCGATGTTTTCATTGCAGTATTATAAGAATGACAGCAGTGAACATCTTCTTCTTAGCTTAGTCCAGATTAACTTTGGAAGTAGCAGCAAAACTTTACAACTCTGTAAATAACAAACATGGACCTGGAACATACCACGTTTCCAAAGTTGGTAGACAATGATGTAAGGCAAATTTGTTAGGAAGCTAATTGCAGGTCACAGAATATTAACAAAAACAAAACCTTCCATAGGTCTAGTAACCTATAGAAACCAATCAGAAGTTGTCGTTTATTATTCTTGCTTCCTTATACCTGAAAATACTGACAGCTGATTGGTTACTGTGGGATACTAGACCTCTGTAAGTGATTTCCCCTGTTGATGAATTCTTCAAAGAATGCTTGTGTTTCATTGAAAACATTAACCTGTGCTGCTGGGAGGATAATCAGCCATGCTACCCACGTTCTGTTTTTACGGGAGGCAATCGTACTCTGTCCGATTACTCATTTGTATAGAAAACATCTCAAATTACCTGTTCATCTACATGCTACAGGCAACAAGGATTTCTATGCTAATATGTGGCATACAACATTACTATCCCTGAACCATGCATTTTATATACAAGGTCTGTCAGTTGGGTGATCTGGAAACCTTGACTCTAGTTAGGTTTAGATGTTATTCCTATTAAACTGGAAATCATGGAAGTAAGCAAGCCATTTTATTTTATGTCATTTGGTTGCAGAAAAAACAATGCAAACCAGAGAATGTACTTGGATTAAGTGTGTGTACACGATCAAAACAAAATTACAAAATGTATGTTGTGCATACTCTTTTAACACATATACTTTGAAATGCGTGCACAGTAATGGCTAGCTGCTGTACCAAGTAAATGTGCTGTAAGGCTAAGGCCGCACTAGTGATTTCACATCTGGTTTCAAATAAACGTCAAAGTGACATTCATGACAAAAAGCTGCCCTTAAAGGAGAACTAAAGCTATAAAAATAAAAGAAGTATTAAAAAATTACCATATATTAAAATTAATTGTTACAGTCACTGCATGAACTGTGCTTTAATTACCTGGCACCTGATGCTTACTTCACAGAGCAGACTGACAGAGAAACCAGTGCAAAGCTCCTCCCACTTGGTTCAACAGCAGTGAAAAATGGTTTAAACGTCATCACATTCATTGCGGGGGCCAATGAGAACGCTCCCCTCAATGAGCGTGATGATGTGTGACGCTGGTGAGCCAAGTGGGAGAAGCTTTGTGCTGGCTTCTGAGTCAGCCTGCATGCTGTGAAGTAAGCATCAGGTGCCGCTGGTTTTTAGCTGAGCTGGAAAACAGTATCTGTGGTTTCCTGTAGGATAATCCATACAGGCTATTGTGTTTTGCACCATAGACAATAATTAAGCTAGAAAAATCTCAGTTGAAAATCAGCTAATGTGAACCCAACCGTAGACTGTTAAACACAGCATGCTACACAAGTGTGACTCCACATCAATGTTGTGCATAAATACTTAGACAGTTTCTTTCCAATCAGTCACTGAGACTTTTCTGAGAAAATTCACCGAAAGTTTCCAGGTGAAAAAAGGTTATCGTGGCTCCGGCCTTATGCTTGTATTAACTGCTCACAGATTTCCTCCATGCATTTCAATTGAAAACAAACATTATATCTGTTTGTCTGTCTCTGTGTCTGGTTGTCTGTCTCTGTGTGTGTGTCTGTATGTATGTATGTGTCTGTATGTATCCAATCAACAATATTGTCTTCAGTACAGTATCTATCTAAAGTGTCTCTCTGTCTGCATCATGTATCTGTGCCTGTATCTATTTACAGTATATGTCTGTCTACGGTATTTATCTATATTACACAATAAAAACATGTAAAATGTACACATTTTCTATAAAAAATTTAAACAAACATTTTTAATTAACAATTAAATAAATGACCTTGTCTGCCCATGAATTAAACTTGAATCTCCTGCCATCGAAGATGTTCCTGCTGACATAGGATACCTGCTGTGTACCCTCCTGTTAAATAGAAGCACTATGAATGTATTTCAGATTTCTTGCCACAATTTATAGGGCTGCTCTTGTTAAGAGAAAATTGATTGCACAATGTTTGTGACACGAATAACAATGGCCAAACTCCAGGAAAACCTAGTTAAAATGTACCACACAATTTAGGAATCTAGCTTACATACAAACTATAGTGATGTCTGAGAAGAGGAAATATTCCAGCAGCTGATCCACTGGGAAATTAATGATTTTAATGAAGCTTCTATATGTAAGCTTATTGCAAGATTAAGGGAACGTTTTGATCTGTGTGAATAAAGTGGAAAAATAAAATCAATCAGTTGGGCTACAGATGGAGCATAGCAATCTCTGGTTAAAGGGGTGCATCATCAAAGACTGCACAAGTTGCTTATATTGTCTTGTCAGATTTGGTTTTGCTAAATAATTTTATTCTTATTTAACATCAGTCATAGAGATCAGATGTAAGTGATCCTATAGGGCTGAATCCATTTTGGCTAACTCCACCAGACAGATTGTTTAAAGGAAAACTAACATCTGACATAGATTTAGGCTTGAATAATGCATCTTATGCAGAGGGCTTTCTACAGCAGATTAGAGATGATCCAAGCCTATTGCACTAATGATCTGTGCCTCCAAAGTTATCACTGGAGGTTGACATCTTTATAATTTTGCTCAGGCTTCTCTCATTAGCCACTAGCTCGGCACATGCTTATTTTGCAGTTCTTACGGACTGAGATTGATTAAAAATAAAGGTTAAGTATGTTAAAAAGAAATCTAACAATTAACACTGGTAAGTAAGGGATTCCCACTGTATGTTATTGTTTGATTCCTTTCTAATCCATACTGAAACTTAGATCAAGTAAATAAAATAGTGTCTATAGTTTAGCATGTCCACTTAGTAGAAAATATATATTTAATCCACCCCATTCTGCAGGGCTGTATTCCAAAGATAGGGTAGTGATACCAAATGCATTCCACAAATTGCATTACTTAGAATGCAGCAACACAATGTACATTTATACTTCATTCTTATCAGCCCTGCAGCATAGAGATTGAATAGATGTTAAAGGATATCATTGTCAAGCAGTCTTACAAAACATCTATAGAAACGCACAAACTGCCTGAATTATGAGCTTTTATTTTAGCATGAAAACAAATGATTCTCTCTCCGCAGCTTCAGATTCCATCGCTAAACACCTATAAAATATCTTAACCAAATCATCCTTTTAAGAAGAAACACTAAGGAAAAATACGTGTTTAAAATGGTTTTATACAGATGTTTTTTTTCTTATATGTTCCATATTTTATAATCTAGTCTTATTTTTATGGTTGTAAAAGAAATGGAAGTGGGAGCCTCAGCTACAGGCAATATCAGAAGTTTTCCACTCACCTGAAATGCTAATCATCTCTTTAAAGGACCAGTAACTCTAGAAAAAGACAATTGGAATGGCAGTTATTTTTATGGAGTACTTATAAAACAATCTTTGAAGTTAAATTCCTGATTTTCAGTAGTTTGTTGTTAGGAATTCTTTTTCAAATACAGTGATACCTTGGTTCTCAACCACAATTCGTTCTGGAAGTGCGGTTGAGAACCAAATTTGGTTGAGAACCAAAACAATTTATCCCATAAGGATTGACTTGTATTGATGCTGCGAATGCCATTCTGCTCATCTTGGGTGTTTGAGTTCCAAATATTTGTTCAGATTCCAAGACAAAATTTTCTCGAATTTCGTGGTTGAAAACCAATTTGTTTGAAATCCAAGTCGTTTGAAAACCGAGGTACCACTGTATATTTGGCCAGATCAAAACAGGAATAATTGCTATGCCAACCCAAGTACCAATAATGTCTTGCAGAAATTTAGAAGAAAAATAGTCCCATTGAGTGTTCTTTAGTTCATCCCAATCCAGGATAATTAAGGGAATGTGAAAACAAGAGCTAAAAGGAATACTTGTCTTACAGAGAAAAGACACTTTTCTGAGTGATAAACATCTCCTGTGGCTATAGCAGGCATCTTGATGGCAGTAGTATGAACTGCAACCAATTTAAACATGTTTGTGCATCTTTATAAGAAATCATGCCTGGGTCCTGCTAGGACAAGTCTATGAATCTTTTAATGGACACTTGGATGATTTCTGCTGTTTCTTTATTTCTATTCCATGACATGTACTCTCCTGCATCCTAAGTGCTGTTGAGCTACAAGCTCGTTGGTCACATTCTCTGACAAAGGCAAATTCAAGTCTTAGCATGTCATTGCTTACTGTATTCGTTAACCTTGATAATTTGCTGTCCTCATTGCATTTTTTTTTTTAAATTTCTTTTTACACTGCTATGTAATTGCGGTGGGTATATAGGCATAATATCTCACTTGTATGTTCCCATTAATTGCAGGCTCAGTTGGCAGGAGAGCCAGAAGGGGAAGGGAATATGGCTGCATTGGGGTGTCACCTCTCATGTAGACTCTGGAGGTGTAAGCACAGCACAGATCACCCTGTTGCTTTGCAGAGTAGGAATTCTAATGGACACTGGGAGTGTGAGTGTGTATGTGTGCATGCATCTGCTGGCATTCTCTCGCTGTAGGGAAAATGATTTGAATTGAAGAAATCGTGCTATAGTGAGTCTGAGAACATTATGGGGTCATGTGAAGGAAATCAGCTATTCCTATTTTACACATGTTTTTTATTTTATTGCTGTGTGAGTGTGCTTGCCTTTGTTGGTTTAAAACATTTCATTAGATGCATAAGCAGACGTACATATTGAATGCCATAGTATTCAGTTGTGCTCGGTGAAAATGTAAAAACATAAATGTGTGTTTTCCAGCTTTGCCATTGCTGTACTTTCTGACTAATTCCACTAATTGGCTCCAGCGAAATGGGAAACATATCTGTAAAATGGTCTATATAAACTGATGCACATTTATAAAGAGAGATATTACATTTACAATTTTTTTGCTACCAAGTTTTGCACTCTTGCCAGGTTTAAAGTAGTTTAAATTTACTGTTGGCATTCATGTACCATGCTTCCTTGAAACCTAGTATCTTAATGGACTTTAATCCAGAGTATATTCTTAACCGACCCTACTGAATATAGCATCCAATAAAACTATAGAAAGCTCAAAATGAAAGAATATTAAAGGGGATGGAAAGTTTGGATAAAACATTATTTCTATTTGATATATACACATATTGAAAGCAAACTTAAACATTACAATGTAAAAATGATTTTGGGATCAGTAGTATTTGCAACGTGTTTAATTAGTCCTGCTCTCCCTCCCTTTCTGTAACAGACTCTTCCTGTGCAGTGCCAATAAGCCCTGCCACTGTGTGACATCACAAACTATACAGAGACAGAATTCCTCCTCCCCCTCTCCTATCTGAAAAGCCTGCTTATAACCCTGAGCATGCGCAGGTAAGACCGCCTGTGTGGTCGGCTGTGGAAAGAGGGGTTAGGGAGAGGAGGGGGCATGACTAGCTCCATGCACAGAAGCTGTTTACACAGACAAAGCAGCTACAGGGAGATATTCAGCTCTGCTGAGTTAAAAGGTGAGTCGGGAGTTTCTTAATCTATTTATTGCTTGACAGTAGGTAAATAGAGCTTTATTTATATACAGATTTTACTTAACCTTTTAAAAGGAGAGATACAGACATTTCCCGTGTGTATATGCCAGTCCATGGGGATGAATGATGATTAAATGTTCAGTCCAACTATTAAAAATGGAGCAGAGTTGCAGTATGGTAGACCTTCTCAAATGGTTCACATAATGAATGTGTGACTATGTTTTCCATAAGAAACAATGGGATATTTTTACTGAGGAGAAGTTTGGCCTACTGAAATAGTCCATCTGACCCCTCTAAAACCTCTAGTGTGAAAGGTCCTTAAAATAGTTGGAAGAATCTCCATTAAATGGATGTAGAATTTTGGTATATTATAATGTACTTGCATGTCAAATTAAAGTGAACTTGTGTATGTAATGATGTACAGATGATAAGTGAAAGAAGGTGTGTTTACTGCATTTGTTTTGGTTCACAGGACACACTTTTTATTTATTTACAGTCTTTTTTTTAAATGCTGTGCAGCCTATATGTTACATACCTTGGCCGCATTCCTGCAGCGTCTCAGTCTCCTTCTGCCGCCCGTGCTGGGAAGCACACTGTGCTCGGGCAGCTGGCGTCACACTTTTGAGTGACGGGCGTCGTTGCATAGCAACGATGCCGGTTCCTCCCGAGCAGCCAACTGGAAATTTAAAAGCCAGCGTTACAGGCAGTTCCTTGCCGGAATATTGTTGTATTTAGGTCCCTAGTCCTGGCTAGTTTCCTAGTCCTTGCCTAGTTATTCTTTCAATAAAGTTTGCCTGTCCTAGTATCCTGTACCTGATTCCTGAGCCTATACCAGTATCCTGTACCTGAATCCTGAGTCTGTCCCAGTATTGAGTCCTGAGCTTGTCCCAGTATCCTGTGCCTGTGTCCTGTCCATATTCCAGCTACCATCTTGCGGAGGGTGACTCTGAGGGCCGCGACCTGGGAGTCTCCTTGCCGCAAAGCCCAGTACCCCCTTACAGGGGTTAAAGGTGAAAACCGGAGGCTCATTAGACTCCACACCTTGGATAACCCCGTGCCAACTTCTGCAGTGGTAAGAGGGTCCACTTACTCAGTGACTCTCCCCATGACACTATAGTCTGAACATCTGGGGAGAAAAGGCATAGCAGCACTACTATAATATTCCTGGAAATTAAAGCACGTATAGTTTTTGTAACAGGCTGCTTGGAGAGCACTTCCATATGACTGCAATCTTCCATATAAGACTCAGTGGTTCTCAAGCTTTTTATTGCCGTGACCCTTTAGAATAATTCCAGTGATTTGGCGACCCCCATTTATTAATTATTATTGGGCAACCCCATTTAATCCTTATATTTCCAATGGTCTTAGGTGACCCCAGTCAAGTCATCATTCGACCCCAAATGGGGTCGTGACCCACGGGTTGAGAACCGCCGATATAAGTTATTTCCACTTGAATAGCTCCCAGGTGTGATGTGTTTGCAGAGATTGGGCAAGTGGCATACCTAAGCTGGAAGTGTTCTGTAGACAGTGCTCCCAACTGGCAGCAATCCTCCCTTTTGATTCTTCAATGACACCTAAATAAGCTGAGAAGATGTTGTGGATTTCAGCAGCAGAAGACTGAGAGATACTACACTGGCGCATATAGTATACATATAATAATAGGGTATTCTCCCCCATACAACAGGAAAATAAAAATGCAATGTGGATGGCAGAACTTATACTTATCTTGGAATATATGCTATTCCCCCGTCTGCTTGCTTATAACATGAAAGGCCCAGTAACAGCAATTTCAATTGGCAGGTATTCCTACATAGCCCTCTTTGATTCTTTATGTAATCACTAGTGGGTTATTGGCTAAAGTCCAAATTGTTGCCTAAAGGAGTGAATTCACCAGCTAAAGACAGTCGCAACAGACTTCTACTCTACTGTCGCAGTTGTGTCTTTATAACAAGAATATTGTCGCTATTGCAACTTTTACAATGGGAATATTGTCACAGTCATGGATTTGCTATGGGAATACGCTGTTTGAGAATTTGACAGTTAAATTCTCACTTTTATCAATAACTACCTTTGTCTTTTTGTTTCCTATGGACCTTTTGTTAATGCATTATTAGGAAGTGTTTTAGAAAGCACAATTTGCCTGCAACAGAAAAAAAGAGCAATAAAAACAACACAAACAAATAAAAATTATATTTTCCCTCCAATATGACATGTTTACAATACCTGCATAGGAGTAACTGCCATGCCAGTCCAAACAACTATCTTTTTTCTGGCGTTACTGTACCTTTAATAAAAGATCCACAAAGGAGCCAGTGGATGCGTCAGTCTCTTGTCGGGCAGACTCCTATGATCTTAGTGGTAGCCAATAGAAAGGCAGTTAATAATGCATGTGATAAAGGGACTTTCTTTTTTCCATTTGTTCTTTATTCACAATTATTTTTGTTGACTGGTACAAGTGGCATCTAATTATTGGTGATATTTAAATGCTTATTTAGCTGCTTTTTTCTCCCAGAAATTTATGGTTCCTTATGGTTCTAGAAATATTATATTCGTTATTGACATTGACAAATGATATTTGTTTTTTGTTTAAGTTTTTATGATTACTTATGCTGTTAAAAATAATGTGAAAGCAGTTGCTGTACACGTGTCCTGGGTGTGAATAGAATATTTTTTTGGGGGGTGTTCCTTTAAACAATTAGCTACTGTGAACAGTACTTTTCTGACAGATTTTATTACATAAATTTGTTATTTTTGCTTCAATTTCATGGAATAAACAATGTAAATATCAATACCTGTCCTGTAGTGGCAGAGGAAGGAAAGGTTGTTATTCCATTTTGCACTTTCCCATTAAGTGCAAGCATTGGCAAGAATATGAATGATTTCCTAAGTAAGGAGTAACTTGTGGCCTATTATTGCTAGTTTAATGAATTAAAGTATAATACCAAGGTAAATGGAAGCCTCCAGTAACCTCAGCCATTTATCATTGTAATTGCTTTCCACCTGAAAAATCAGCCATAAATAAAAATGACTCAAAATATTTTTTTTCACTTTAAAACTTTTAAGAGCAAAACCTAAGATTTATTGTTATATCTATATTCCTGTCTAAGTATAGGACCAACAAAATGCACTTGTTTTATCTAGCTGTATGGGCTAACACAATGCTTTTTATTGCACTTGCCACCGAATCAGCTGCATTATCCTAGTTTTGTGTGCATTTTTTTTGACATGTTGCTGATACTGGTGTCCAAACTCATTCTGTGACACTGTCCTTAAAAGAAAAAGTGACACCAAGAATTGAAATGCCTTAAATGTATTTACAGTTACTAGGGGTGTGTGATATGTATCGTTTCACGATACTATTGCACACAGGGTTGTACCGATATTGCAAAACAGCAATATCGGGTTACCGTGCATCGTGCGTCGCCCGTGCATTGCCTGTGGGGCTTCCGGGAGGTGGGGAGAAACCAGCGCGTCGTCCGTGCGTCGTGTGTCACCTGTGGGGCTTCCGGGAGGTGGGGAGAAACCAGTGCGTCGTCCGTGCGTCGTGTGTCACCTGTGGGACTTCCGGGAGGTGGGGAGAAATCAGCCGACGGAGATCCTCAACTTGTAAGCCACACACTTGGAAGGAGCTGGGAGCAGAGCAGTGAACAGTGAAGCAATGGGTACGTATTGAACTGCTCTTTCTTTCACTCTTTTTTTTTTTTTTTTTTTTTTAATTCTTACTATCGGCCATTATCGATATCGATATTATTAAGAATAATATCGAGATATCGTTTTTGGCCATTATCGCCCACCCCTAACAGTTACTATATATTCAATCTGTGGTTGTAAAAATGTTAGACATAAATATTTAGCTACTTAGCTTTAAAATCAGGCTTTAGGGCACGCGTCCTGTGTATGGTTTATATATGAATTCGGCTTAGTAAGAACTTGTTATTGTATACTAATTAATGTATGCACTCACCCTAAAGTCAGTAGTTTTAAAGATGTCTTAGTAGCTATGTGTAAAAATGAATTATAAATATGTTATATTTCACCAACATCTTCTGTGGGGCTGGTAAGAGGAACATAAAAGGTAATCATAGAAAAAACTTCTCAGACCGTCCCTCCCTCAGATTTAAATTCCCAAAAACCTTGTACTGCACCACATTGCCAATAATATGGAGTGACCCTTAGCTAAAGGTACCCAGACCATCTCCCAGCAACATTCCCATTTTGGTGTGCCTGATATACCTTGTGTTTAGTAACATACAAGGTAATGTAGTTGACAAACTTTGCCCACTAGAGCTTACAATTACATTTCCAATCTTCCACCTTTGTTGTTTGAATGTTTGAAGTCCAAACTCTTGTGCTGCAATCTGATTGGGCACGTTGTATATTTGTATATATGTATGTTTTCAACCTGTGATTCTAATAATTCAAAATTGTGTCTATAAAGTATGTTATTTACCTTTAGAATTTGTTCTTTCAGGCATACTTTCTGTATATGTTATCTAAAGCATCATAGAAAACAATGGGCCTGGGTAATGTCTGTTTAACAATATAGCTGCTATCAGTAAAGATATAAACAAATGGCAATAAAACAAATTAATTTACCCCAAAGATAAGTGCTGTATTTGAATATCTCCAAATCCAAACAGGAATTTTTAGTTTTTTTTCCATTAATTACTTATTTTCATTTTTGCCTTTGTAATCATAGAAGGGGTCACTTGCCTATTGGATATATCAGTAAGCTTCTGAGTAAATATACAGGGAGAAGATCTGTATCTCAATTAGAAACATGACTCTGAACGGACGTTAGCTCCTAGGAATAGCCATAAAAACCTACAGACCAATGCAAACACATTTCTCATTAATCAATATCTGGTCAGACTGAACCCCTATATCAGCATACATGTGCTGCAGGCAGTACCTTTTTTGTAAAAAAATATTTGCCGGTACACATTTCTGATTAATTTCTCATTATTTAGTACTGTAGTCCAGAGGTCCCCAACCGCCGGGCCACGGACCAGGACCGGGCCGTTGGTGTTCTGCAGCCGGTCCGCGGCGGCGCTCACTTGCGACTTCCGGGTCTGTGATCCGGCAAGGCAGAGGAAAGCGCAGATCCAGCCACTTCGAGGTATTCTCTGAGAGGTGTGTGTGTGTGTCTGTGTGTGTCTGTGTGTGTGTGTGTTTGTCTGTGTGTGTGTTTGTGTGTCTGTGTGTGTGTTTGTGTGTCTGTGTGTGTGTTTGTCTGTGTGTGTGTTTGTCTGTCTGTGTCTCTGTGTGTGTGCTTGTCTGTGTGTGTGTTTGTCTGTCTGTGTCTCTGTGTGTGTTTGTCTGTCTGTGTCTCTGTGTGTGTCTGTGTCTGTCTGTGTCTGTGTGTGTCTCTGTGTCTGTGTGTGTCTGTGTGTGTCTGTGTGTGTCTCTGTGTCTGTG
>WMED01008307.1:0-17020 GCA_019650415.1 Pipa parva | reverse complement strand
GAGGGGAGCGGGGCAGCGCCAGATGGGGGGGCGATGTTGGAGGGGGCGCCAATAGAGCCAGAGCCGGCTCTCGGTTCAGGTGTGGCATAAGTCAACTAGTTAACTATTCATTCAAAAGTGACAGTGGCAACTGTGGCAACATGAACTAGGGTACATATACAGTTAGGATGATATCACTGTACTTCACTGGATATATTCACATCAATTAACTTGACTTTGCATCCTATGTGTATTCAACTGACTATGTCACACAACACACCCGACAGTGTTTGTTGCGGTCTGCTTGCTCAACAAGTCTATCCGGTGCTTCATGACTAAGAGGAGAAGTGAATTCGCAAGTTTTTTGGCAATGCAACTCTAATTGCAGTGATGTGAATTTGACAGGTTCATTAATAATTCAGCAAATAAGGCCCTAAGAGAACGGCATATGAACCAAAAAAAGCCAGGGTCTACTGCATCCATGTTGTGGAAGGGTTTAGAGCTGCCCATAACTATTAGAAACAGGTCATTCATTGCAAAACTACAGTGGTGGTATTGGTGGTGGAGAGGGAGCGCAGGTTTTTCATCGGGCCCATACCAGTATATATGGACACCACAGACCAAAAGCATACAACTATGAGAATATGCATGTACACAGTACTTGATGCTGTAATTGCCCAGTGTGTCCTGCTTGGAAAATGGAGCCATAGTAATTATAATGCTTCTGCTGGTAGAACATTTTAGAAAATGATCAGAAGTGGTCACTTACTTTATCAACTCCCCTTTTGATACTCTACATTTTGTAACTTTTACTCGAAATGTTCACTGTTTGAGAAAGGAAATCATTGTAGAAATAGTTTTTTGTGAAATGCATGCTATTAGTAAAGACCACTGTTACAGTTAATATAATATTAGCTGAAAGCTGAAAGGGTGGGGTTTTTTTTTTTTAAAGAGGGAGTAAGCCAGAAAAATGTTAATGTTAGCAAAGGAATGTAGGTCAGATGACCCAACTATCTCATATCTCGTGTTTGAGCAAGCAATTAAGGTCTTACTAAACTTAGGTGGGGTTACAAGCAGGGGATAGGGAGAAAAGGGGAATGTGGCATATAGGATACACCCTAGATGTACCCTAGGGTCTGGTATACCCCAAAGGATGTTACATTTAATTAGAGGACATTTAAAGGACCTAAACATCAGTGATAAGAGAGAATAGCATTATAGGTGCAGCATGGTTGCACAAGTAACAATAAGGTATATTTCACAGCAAATCACAAGGAGCTATAAAAGGTGTAGACCACAAAAAAATTAGGTGCATATTTGGTCTTCAGTCAATGTGTTCAGTGTTTAGAGAAGTTTATCCCAGAAGAAGTATTAGCAGTAAAGGAACTGGATACTGAATTAACTGTTAATGTTCGTGACACTGCTATGCTCTCTTGTTGTAACAACCTTATCTTCACCAATGAATGTTGTTTTTATTTCTTCAATTTAATAAATGTTACATGTGTAGAGTGTGAACATTCACTAAGGTGCAAATTTGACGGTCGAATTCGCAAACAGCGGATTCCCATAGCAAATCCACTACAATTTCCCCATTGTAAAGTTGCGACAATTTTCCCATAATAAAGTCGCAACAATTTTCCTATAATAAAGTCACGACTGTAACAATATTCTCATTATAAAGATGCAACTGTGACAGTAGCAGCCTATTTCGGCTGTCTTTATCTGGCGAATTCGCACCTATACGCAACAATTCGGACTTAAGTGAATAACCACCTCAGTGTTTTTAAACTATTTTGTTGTTAAAATGTAAGTTTGTGGGTTAAGTAAGGGTTGTGGGGCAAAGGACCAGTGCTTTGAAAATAATTTCCCCATGCAAACATAGGTGGCCTTAGGCTGCTTCTATGTTGAGCTAATCCTCACACCTGTTTAATTTGTCTTCGGCTGGATGATAAATTACAATTCTGTGTTAGGAGATTTAAACATGTTTGTTAGGTGAGGATATATAAACCCATCTTAAACATATTTGAATTTATATTGCATTCTGACATGCAGTAAAGAAAATTAAATTTTCTTAAAATCTTTTAAATTTACCTTAGTATCCTGCATGTTCTTTACCATTAATATATTCTGTTAGCAATAGACAATGTAATAATCAGTGAACATTTGAAGTTCAATGCCCTAATCAGCATGAATTCATTATGTATGTTTTGCAGAAATATTACGATAATAATTAGCAAGTTCTTAGAAAAATGCATTGGCAATACATCTTCTTTAAACCAGAAAGTGCGTCTTCCTCTTAGCATATGTCCTAGAAATGGAAATGTCAGAACCTCTGACACTTCATTTAATTAACAGTTTGACATGGTCAAATAATGCTATTCACTTGCAAATAAAGCTATCAAAAGTACAAAAGAGATGCCTGTGAATAAAGAGGAGCTGCAAAAGGGAAATCAAGAATTCGAGGACTGGATTGTAAATGAGTATTACATAACATTAAAGAGACACTAGAGCCTGTAAAAAAAGATTTATATCTATTGGCCACCTTGTATTATGCACAAGTGTTTAACTAACAGATTAATATGTGAAATTTATTAAACTCGGAAAAGCCGTTTTTGCTTTTCCGAGTTTAATAACTCGGGAGAAGGCTTTGAAGTTTCTTGCGGTAATACTTACCGCAAGATTTGCCTCGACCGATACTTGCCGTGAGAAAATTTTTTCTATTGAATATATCCATGGAAAGGTAGCTACACAGTATGGCTACAGTATGGCTACCCTATCCATGGATATAATCAATAAGAAAAAAGTTTCTCACGGCAAGTATCGATCGAGGCAAATCTCTCAATACTTACCATGAGAAACTTCAAAGCCTTCTCCCGATTAAACTCAGAAAAGCCAAAACAGCTTTTCCGAGTCTAATAGATTTGGCCCTTTAGACTTACTGATTTTGCAGAATAGACATAGCAACTGAAAGTAAAACAAGCAGTTGGAGAAGAGGTGTTCAACTAATTACATCTCTTCACCCTTAATCATGGGCTTAGCTTGCTAACTGAGCATGCTCCCCCTACTGAAACTAATTAAAATGTACTTTCAATTTCTTCAGAAAACTTAGTTCAAGGCAGCTCTAGACGAATTCACCATAGTGCGAAGTGAGGTCCAGATCCTTCACCTCACTTCACACAGACTGTTATGCGCTCGCTGATGTCCTGCACGCGGACATCAGCTAACGCTTTAAAGGGATTCTAGTCTCGGTGAGACCACTCGAGTCGCCTGGCCGAGACTGGAATTCTTTTTAAAGTGTTAGCTGATGTCCGTGTGCAAGACATCAGCAAGCGCATAACAGTCTGTGCAAAGTGAGGCAAAGGATCCGGACTTCACTTCGCACTATGGTGAATTCCCCCTTGAAAGACTAGAGAAAAGCAGCCTAAACCAGCTCAGAGTCAAAACCTGCTTAGTCATTTAAATGCTGCAAACAAGTAACAGACTGCACAGAGGTAACAGGGCGAGGGGCTAAGATTGTCTAAAAACCACTTCTCCAAGTACATATTTTTTCTTATATTGGTATGACTATTTTGAAAATTCATTACGCCTAAACCTGTCATATTAACACTTGTTGCAGTTAATACTAGGTTGATTATGAAAAGAAATCTATTTTTTTACAAGCTTTAGTGCTGCATTAACATATAAGTTACATAAATTGTCTGATTAAGTGTATGTTTTTACTTCCAGACCCACATGTATATTGTAGATCTACAGTTTAGACATTTGTGCATTTATGAGGGACTATCTTTGAACCCAGAGGAACAGGGATAAGAAAGAACTGTGATCCATTTCAGAGGAAGAAAAATGAGGAGAACACCTACCTACATCTATCATATCTGACAAAGGTCTAGTGGTGTCTTTTGCTGTGACCTCTGGGATCAGTAAATACAGAATAGGTAGCAGGTGCAGTACTGTATTACTAGAAATGAGGCAAAAAAATTCCAAAATACTGGTCAGTGTCGATATAATTTAGAATGCAGTAAGAAGCAGACAATAATTACTAGAATCACTCTGGGTCAATTGTAGACTACTGTGTGAAAAATGAGACTGATTACAGTATGTCTGAATGGCATACTGTTATTTAATTACTGGGGAGCACTGAGAGACTGCTGTTTAAATGCAGGGGAGCACTTTAAGGATATAATGTATTTGCGTTGTAAGCAAGGATCATCAATGGAAGGCTGATCCTTATGTGCTTAAATCACTGGGATGCTGCTCTTTGTTACTGTGGGCACTTGAAAGATTCTCAATAATTAACGAGGGGCAATATGTTGTTGCAAATATTTTACTGTGGGCATTGGAAGGCTGTTGTGTCTTGTGTACAAGTGCATACAAGGATGTGCATATCCCCAAGATCCTTTTAGATCAGCGGTTCTCAACCTTTTGAGAACCTCGACCCCAGGTGCTGACGTCATGGTGTGACGTTTCGCCCAAATGTCATCACATTTGCGCATCACATGATGACATTCGGGCGTAACGTCATCACGTACACGCATCATGATGTTTTGGGCCAATGTCACCCCGCAGGAACCCTTATAAGAAGGGTCCTGTGGGCGCTTCCGGGCTCAGCAGCGGTTCTAGACCACCGTGGGATGGTCGTGCGACCCCTGCTGGGGTCGCGACCCACAGGTTGAGAACCGCTGTTTTAGATCTATTAAATTCATTATGGCTTCATTTACAAGTATATATATGTAATTATAGAGACATAAAACCTGTATAAAACCAATACATACCCCAAGTTGTAGGCTAGTTTATTATACCATATATATATATATATATATATATATATATAATATATATATACTGTATATATATATATATATATATATATATATACACTAAAATTAATGAAAGAAAAATAAACAATAAAGCATCAATATAATAATTATTTATAGGGATTACATTCAATCTGGAAACACAAATAGTCACATGCATTGGTCACCCAAAACTGGCTATAGTATATATGGCAAATCTGCAGCTCTCTTTACTTTTTTGGGAGATATATTTGCTTTTTTTTTTTTTTTTTGCTTTTATTTTTCTCTTTTTCATGTGGTCTTCCTATGTGAATAAAATATTGCAATGATGTCACTGCTATGGTACATTGCATGCTAATACAGAACAGCAAGCACACTGCTAATGAATCCTAGCAGGCCAGAAAATTAAAAACGGTTGGTGTATTTACAGCAGCCCATATATCTCAGTCCATGTCCCATGAAGCCTAAAATCTAGTTTCCCTACACAATTGCATACAGACAGACATGGACAGTTCAGTCACACTTCAATTTAACTAGATTGTTTTTGGATTGTGGGACAAAACTCATGCAAGTTCAAACTCCATGCATGTGATATCCAGGATGGAATTGAACCCAGGACCCAACTTTGCAAGGCATCAGTGCTATCCACTAAGTAAGTGTACTGCAAATTTTCCAAAGTTCCTTCACCTTCTAGAAAGCATTTCCTAAAGTCTTCCAATCTGTTCTGAAAGTCTCGATATTTGAAAAACAATTAGTAAAGAAACTGTGATGAAGAAGGCTGCAGAGATTAATGACTGTAAATAGCCTACAATTGTACTCTACAGTAAATACTGGTCTCAGAATTGCCCTATTGAAATGTGCAACCTATACAGTAAAGTTGATGGTACTTTATTTTGATCACCATGACTTTCAGAGAAAGAACACAGTGATTAAGCACCTTGAAGGGCCATCTATTCTGACATAAAACAGGGATGTTCATAACAACATTTTATTCACACAATTGTGACGTGATTGACTTTCATGTCATTTTGTCATCGACACAGTTTACTCTAGAAATGTAATTGAGTTTTCCTAGGCTATGATTACAGCCATGCTGTGCATATAATGCAAGTTGGTTGACTGACCAGTCCATTAGCCAATCTCATCAGTCCCAACAGATAAAATATAATTATAGCACAATCTCTGTGAATTAACATAGGAAAATAACGAAAAAATACTGCTTATCTATATCAACAGCCTCTACCATGTCTATGTTGTAACTGACCTTACTCACCTTCAGTTTATTTTCTCTCGATTTATAGCAAGTCTGTTCCAAACCAGTCATGGCTGGTCTGTAATATGGAACACGGTAACCTAAGCCAATCAGCACTAATGGCTGGGTTTTGCTGCAACATTCTTAGATCGAAATCAGCATTTAACTTTTGCTAATGACTAATTATTTTATACAATGAATCTCTCAAATCCCATAATACAAAGGCACAAGCATGAAAAATTCCATAGACGGAAAAAGCAAAAGTAAAAACTATTTGTTCCCCTACAAGATTTTAAGAACTACTTTGAGTTTGCGAATAAAATTTATTTTTGAACCACACTGACTTATAGTGATTGTAACATAGCTTGTAATTTGCATTTAAATCGCGCTCCCTTTAAAGCAATATGTACAGTAATCTTTTCACTGACTGAAGCACAACTACCGTTTTCTTCCCTGAATAAGTAATGATAAGTGCTGCAATTATTTGTAGTCAACAATAATTTCCATCATTCTTTCTGAAAGTTCCTTGGATTGCGATTATTTAAGTAATATCGTTTTGGATAATGGATGAGTTGTGAGTTGGGCAACTCGTAAGATACATACAGTGTCTTTTTAACAGTACAGGGGTTGGAGAATTAAGCAGCTGACAAGCTATTTCATTTCATTCTATTTCTGAGGTTTTGCAACAGTAAATAAAAGTTTTCTCTAATGCCGAACATGCAACACTGGTTTTTACCCATGAGAATAGGAGCTGTTCCAAGATTTATGACAGTATTAGTTTTTCTGTTCTTGTCTTTTCTATTTACAATTTCTATAGTGAAAAAACAAGTATACCAATAGTTACAAGAGTTAACTGGTTTTAAAACTAGGGACAGGCACCACAGATATACGGTCATTCTTTGTTTAGTTATTGTGTATCTACTTAGACACATTGCACATTTAAATCTAAATAAACACCACTGGTTTCACCGATGTGTGCTAAAAGAATAAGGCTTTGTGACTGGGGTAAAGGGTACATTACTTAGAGCATTACTTGCACACAACAGTATGTCAGGGTTTCTACTTTTGCACTAAAAAAATTAAATAATTATATCCATATCTAGACAGTGCATTACACAAAATGAAGTAATAGCACATAGGTAATAACTGTGATGCATACAGAGATAAGTACTGCACTTGTTTCCCTCCTATCTCCTTATGTAACTCTTCCTCCTATTTAGATTGTAAGCTCTGTGGGGCAGGGACGCCCATCCTCTTGTTTCAGTCATGGCCTGGCACTTAGAGTAATGTATTTTGTTGTTTATATGCTTGTAATTTACTTCACTTGTTCTTTGTTATGCACTTTCCCTTGTGTATATTATAACTGTATTGTTGGATTGTACAGCGCTGCATAACCTAGTGGAGCTTGATAAAAAAATATATGCATACATACATACATACATACAATATACATAAGTGATTTTATCATGTTTGCTGGTTTGTATATTCTCACTTTCAAAAACAAGCTAAAATTTCACTAGGCTTAAATTTGGGCGAAATTTATTAGACTTGGAAAAGCTCGTTTTCACTTTTCCGAGTTTAATATTCGGGTGAACACCCAGAAGTTTGTTGCAGTAAGTATGGCGAGATTTATTGCACTTTATTCTTGCTGTGAGAAACTTTTTCTATTGAATATATCCATTGAAAGGGTAACCATACTTTATATTACTGTAGCATGGCTCCCTTTCCATGGAAATATTCAATAGAAAAAGTTTCTCACAGCAAGTATACAGGTAGATCGCAAGTTCGCAACAAATCTCGCTATACTTACTGCAAGAAACTTCCAGGTGTTCACCCGATTAAACTCAGAAAAGTCAAAACGGCTTTTCCAAATTTAATACATTTTGCCCATAATTATAAGTATTGTGTTAGAAAAACAACTGACGAGTAACAACCTGGTTAAGATCCAACTGCATACGGGTAGGGGTTAAGAAGGCATTCTTCACCTCAACATATTCATATTTTTGGGCTATGGACTCATAGGCCCCCCTGTACTTGATTTATCATCCCCCTAGTCACCACACAAGTAATAGATGGAGTCGATTAATACCCTTTAAAGGTTAATCTAAACTGTCTGCCTTTTGGATGTTTTTTTACAACCTAACCATATGTGATTTGTTCCTCTTTACACATATGTTTTGGCATATAACAAAAAGCCATTAACTTATAAACTGCATTGCTGTTCTTTACATTTTTACAACAGTGCTTACTGGTTCTGTTCAGTAAGTGCCCGTAAAGTGCACCTGTCACCTGTCACCTCAAAACTAATACTAATTTAGGTTCTACTAATGAAATAAATGTTTTTGTAAATATATATTTGAAAAATTTACCTTTATACAGCATTTCTCTCTGTCATCTTCCCTGTCAGCCTAACCTAGCTCCTCCAATCCCTTAAATCTTGATCTAGTAGGAATATGTTTGGAGGAGCTATAATGTCAATCATCATTTAGCCCCGCCCAACCCAACCTCTTTTTTTTCTAACTAGATGGACCTTTTTCAACCATACAAACCATGTAATTATGTAACCAATACTGAGTACACCACTTTTTTTTTTGTACTAAATCAAGAAATATGCTTTTAAAAGATTTAAGAATGTTTTTAATTGTACTCTGATAATCTGCAATGGAAATTCTGAACATCCTATTGTGCATATAATGTACTAGATAAATGAGAAAACATTCTTGAGGACATAGAAACCAAAGAGACAGTTACTTCTCTAGGCATTGTCTTCTGATATTGCAGATAATAAAAGGTGATCATTGTGTGTACGAGGAGGCTCATAAACAGTATAGAGACAGAAAGAGCTGGAATAAGAGACAAAGTATGATAACCTTTAGCCCAAAGATGTATATTTATTTCAATTCAAGGAAAATCACCTCATCGTTAATGCAAAGCAAATTATTTTGTTAACAAATTATGCAACTTGATTCGGGCACAATCTATTCATTTCTCTCCAACAAGTTTTTTTTATCTGACTTTACATATAAAAAAAATACTTTACAACTGAAAAATGCACCAAAATAATTCTAGAATTTTGTTTCCCTTTGTCATTGATGGTTCTTTCTAGTTTTCAATAACTGAATTTCAATTTTAAATATTTTGATCTACAAAATGTAAATGGAAAATGGGCTTATTTCAACCCCCCAGCAGCACTAGAACCAGTTCGCTAAATAGACACTATTCAGTAAAGCCTGTGGACTTTCAAGGGATGTAAAACCAATAGCTTGTGCATCTACAGTATATCTCCATTCAATAATTGTGGCAGAGACTGTCTTGGATATAACTGAAACTGCAATCATACTTTATGTGTAGCACATACACAATGGCATTGCTCACACGTCAATGATATAAAACAATCATTCAGATCAGTGAGTGAGCAATTCCTCTGTGTGAATCATAACAGATTTTGCAACTTGCTGTCATATACCAACAATGACAGAAAGTAAAAGGAACATTACCATTCTATAGATTACTGATAAAACTTCACCTTTAATTTTCAGATTCATTTCTAAAGATCCCATCTATTTAAAGGCAATAACAAACAGAAATATGGTAAGAAAAAAAAGCCTTGCATTTTTATCACCTTTTTTTTCACTAACTTTGCTTCCTCTTTAGATTCCCACTTAGCCAAATATGTTTTTAGAGATCACAGGAAATACTTACTCAACCCATTTTTTATTGCAATGAATTCATTTTTTTTTCTGAAGTTATTTGTCTCCTCTTTTTACCTTCTTTCTCTGTATCTTTTGGGTTCAAGCATTTTCCTTCCTGTCTGCTTTCAGTCTATGTAGACAATTATTGATAAGCAACTAAAGTCACAATTTGAGAAAATATATATGCAAATGGACCCCCCATCCAAATAGTACATTGTGCCCTAAAGGTGATACTCTATTAAAGGACCAGTGACATCATAAAAAGTAATGTATCATTTGGATTGGTTTAGAAGTTATTACTATAAGGTTATTGTTTGTGTTTGAAGTTGATTTTTTTTTTTTTTTGCTTTGTATTATTTTTCCCTTTGGTGTGTAGTTTTCTCTGTGTTGATCTATTTATGGGCACTTCATTTATTTATATTATTTAAAGTTTCTTAGAAACCAAAAGGACATTTGTTTATTTAACAGACTAAAGATGGCAGCTACCAGCAAATGCATAACGAAAGCAATACCAATCAGAAATTCAAGAGTAAAAGCAAGGTGAAGCATCTTGATTGTCAGAAGACAAATGTACTGCTTAAGGAATGGGCTTATCCATCTTAATTAAATATAAAATGACACTGTAAATATGGTTCACTGGATATTATTTCATACAATATACTGGATACATTGTGATTTGTTTTTATAGGATAAAGCATGTCTATAATATGAACAGCCAGAATGGACATTATTTACTATTCACATCTTAGTGATGTCTGGTACTGTGCAGAACAATTTAAACTTTCCACAAATTTCCTGAGATGAGTTGCGTCCCTGTGGCATTCATTTTGCAGGAAGAATCCACTGCTCAATTCTTGTTTTTCTGAAGTGACATACTCTTCAAAACATTCTCAGAGGAACAGGGGCCTGTGTTACTGACCCAAAGGAATACAAGAAATATCCAGGGGGGATGTAAATGTCAAATTGTGATCTGAAAAACCCTTTTGCTTATGATGTTTGATAGGACATAGTTTTGCAGCAAATAATCTTATAACAGAATACACAGTCTGTGTATAAATATATATATAAATGTATGGGCAGGGGAATTTCTGTAAAGCTACAGTTTTATTAATGTATGCAGAAGACAGTACACTTTAAGCCTTGGAAGATATAGAAAAGAAAGAATGGAATTAATAGACATATTGTAACAGACAACTCTAGATCAATACTGGAAAGGCATCTCTTTGCCTTTTACCCACAGGGCAAAAAGACTGGAGACAGTGTTTATAGCATCTATGGATCTACTTAATGTTCTTATTTACAGATTGCACACAGATACAAATAGCAAAAAATAATCATCCTTCATTCATCAAGACTACAGTATAAATTGGGATAGTTATAAAGTCCATTTCTCGACCTTTCGGTTTGTTTCACTGTGTTTTGCCATTCATTTTTGCTGTTCTTTTAAATTCTGTGAATTCATTCAGGTTCATAAAGAAATTTTCTATGTTGAAAAATATTGTTACCATTAAAAATTGATCAACTGAAAGTTGCACACTTTGCAGTATTTTCCAGTTACGTTTATTCTTCATTTCAGATCGATATCAATATCTTTTATCATGGGGAAGTGGCAGAACCAATTCCATAGGAAATAATGGTTTACACCAGTCTAAAGCAGGCAAGCACCTTTGGATGATAAAATTCACTTTCAACTGCTATTAAAAATAGACAAAAATGTGAACATCGATAAAAAAAGAAGGCTGTTAACAAGAAATAGCAATATTTGGGGGATATTTATTTTTTTAAGATTTATGTATTTAAGTTTTTCAACTAGTTAATATAGGAGAAACAGCCTGTTTTTAACAATAATCCTGTTTTCCCCAATTTACTTAGCTGTTTAAAGTGCACCCATCACCAAAAATAACATTGTTTAGTCTAGCATAGCTTGCTAGACTAAACAACTTTGTCATTTAAATATATTAAAAAATACTTACTTTTTAAAAGTTATCCCTTGGTGACTCTGCCTCTCAAACTAACTTTCTGCTAGAAGTCTGGCAGAAAGTCGGGTTGAGAGGGTTCATGACATGATCATGTGATCGCGCGTGCCTCTATGCTGTGTGCTTTGAGCCTCCCCAGCCAGTAACGCTGACAGCTTCCCCTGTAACTGACTGGGGAAGGTGTCAGAATTACTGGCTGGGGAGACTCAAAGCACATATGCTTTGAGCTCACTTGTAGGATCGCCGTCACGTGACCGCATGCACCTCTAAGCTGGGGAGCTCAAAGCATATGCGCTTTGAGTCTCCCCAGCCAGTAACGCTAACAGCTTCCCCAGTCAGTTACTGAGGAAGCTGTCAGCATTACTGGCTGGGGAGGCTCAAAGTGCACATGTTTTGAGCTTCCCAGCATAGAGGCGTACGCGATCACATGATCGCGTCATGAAGCCCTCTCAAACTGACTTTCTGCTAGGCTTCTAGCAGAAAGTCGGTTTGAGAGGCAGAGTCACCGAGGGATAACTTTTAAAAGGTAAGTAATTTTTTATTTATTTAAATGACAAAGTTGTTTAGTCTAGCATGCTATGCTAGACTAAAAAATGTCATTTTTATGTGACAGGTTCACTTTAAAGACAATTGACCAAAGATTTTTGCCTGCTTTAGGCTGGAGAAAACCCCAATATCCTCTGTGGAGTTGGTCTTGTCATTTAGCCACAGCCTAAAAATATTTCCCATTGAAAAAGGATATCGATCTTGATTTGTAATGGAAGCTGAGCCTATAAGAAAAAAAACTGCCTCTGTCATATGATCAACATTTATTGAAATCAATCTTTTACCATGGGGAAATATTTTTATTAATTTTTTATAAATCAGGAGAATCAAAAGTACAGGGACATGAAAAGGGGCAGTGAAATAGGATGAAATTAATCAATATGGTTGAAATGGTCTTAGTAAATACTCCTTATGTTTACACTTACTATATATATATTTATTTACAAATTTGGTTGCATACTGAGAAATGTATTGATTGTAAAATGCTAAATACAGCAATAAATGTCGACCATAAAGAAAAATACTTTCCACATTAATACAACTAATATCGCTTTTAATTTAACACTCCCAACTGTTAAGGGTCGATTATGATATGATGAGCCATTTCTAAAGAAAGATTTTTTGAATATGAATAAAACTTTACATTATCCAAAGTGTTCAGGGTGTCATGTGATTAAAGACTGAGGGGGTTATTAACTAAAGTCCGAATTGTCTCGTAAAGGTGTGAATTCACCACTTCCCCATATTTGGGTATTTAGCAAACTCTGCAGTGTGGCGAATTCACCAGCTAACAACAGTCTCAAGCTACACAATAGACTGCTACTGACATGGTCGCAACTGTACTATGGGAATTCTAAAGTGGTCACAGATTTGTTATGGAAATCTGCTATTTAGTCAATAAGGAGTAGAGAATCAGGGTGAAGCCACCCAAAGTATTGTGAATTCACTTCAATAGTTGAATTCTCGCTTTATTCAATAACCCCCTGAGGACCTTATTGAATAAAGGCTGAATAGTCGTATATAGCTTTGAATTCACATTTGATTGCCACTTCCCCATGTTCCCTTATTGAGAATACTCTGCAATGTGGTGAATATGCATCTGATACAAATAAATCCAGGCTGCTCACCATGTTATATCAAATGGAAATACCCATTTTATTGCAGAACAAGTTTACACAACATTTCGGGGGTGCAACTGCCTCTTTCATCAAGTCAATATAGTCATTAGATGTTCCTCTTTTATATGGTGGGCTTCATTTTATTTCTCTGAGAAAAAATAATATTTACCTGAAGGTTTGTTTTACTCCATTGAAATAAAAGGACTTGTAACATGTTACCCATCATGCAGTTCCACCACACATTCTTTTATTCTAACAAGTTATTCAAGTTAATCAAACAGCTTTTATTAGTACATTTTGCTATTGTTTTTGCATGTTCTGGGATATGTTTTGTCTTTTATTTTCGTTTTCTGTTAAATCATTCATTGCAGAAACTGCTAGATTAAAAGGCAATTATTTCCATGCTTAATCTCTGTACTGCCAGCACATGATGTGGAGAGGTTGTAGCAATTGCTTTCACAGAAAAATACAAAAAGTCGTTTAGCGATACAAGGATTTAGTATACACGGCCTTCTAAATTTGAGGGATGGTCATTGTATGCATAAACGTTAACATAAGGCTTTTTATTTGTGTCAAAAACCTACTTTCTAAATAAAGAATATTAAATAAGGAATATCAAAAGGTTATTTAGTTTCTTCCAAACTGTTTAGTCACTTTTAACAATCATGAAATTGTTTCTTGTCAACATGAACAAAACAGCAATAAAACCATTCAAATGTGTCCACTGCCTAAACCAATATTATATCATCGCTTTTTCCCAGTGTGCTTATTAAAGAATTCTATACCATTTCACTAAATCATTGTCTCATAAAGGCACAAATTTGTGGCAGTTCATTTCACCAGCTTAGCATTTTTCAGCAAAAGGTTATTATTTTCTGGAATGTGACAAATTCTTGCAAAATTTGTCAAGTTTCAATTTTCCAAATAAAACTGCAAATTGGGGTTCCCGTTAATATTACCCCAAAGGCTTAGAAAAATTTCCAACCAAGTGCCTACATGAGCTAGAAACTGTCTGCCATTAAAAGTAATGTAAAAACAATTGCTGTACTTTACTGTATTCTCCAGCAACAATACAAGTGACCAGAATTAAACAAAATGGTTACTTTGTTTATTCTAATAATAAAGCATTCCTTTTCCCATTATCTTGGAGCAAAATACAGGTTAGCTGCATCCATGGAAAATATTTTTTGGGATATGCCATCTTCAAAAACAAATCAGTGCAATACAGTGTTTTGGGAAGGGCAGACCTCCCTTCATCAGGTGAGCATACATAGATATTCACATTATCTTGTCATTAATGTAGAAAAAGACTTGATGGCATTGTTTCCTTTATCCAGATCCATGTGAAGGTGTCTTCGCTTCAATAAAGCTATTCATGATGAATTCACTACAATACACTTCCACTACTATTTGCCTGGCTATAAACAGAAGGTACTATGTGACAATTACACTGTATGTTTATATACACAATTGGTTTTACTGCACTATTGAGGACATTTACTAAAGTCCAAAATGTTTTCACTCGTACATTTTTAACAATATTGCTCTTTTTTTCCTATTTACTAAAATGACCTAGTACAATTTTATTAACCAAAAGAATTCTCCTCCCTCAAACTAGCAAAAACCCACAATTTCCCTAATTTCCCTATGGAGTTGGTCCAGTCAAAGCCCAGAATGTTCTCCCATCGAAAATGGATACAGATCCATAATGTAAGGGACCCTCGTAGAAAATCACTGCACAATGTTCCCCTGTCAACATGGTTGATATCTTTCAATAATAACTTATTTTGATGGGAAAATTTTTTATTGATCCTTTATAAATCAGGGAAATTGAAAACTACAATGAAATGAAAACTGAGAGAGAATTGGTGCGAAACTAATCAATTTGGTTGAAATGGTTTTAGTAAATATGCCCCAGGGTGAATTGATACACATTGGTGCTATGAAAATACACTCTTTAATAAATACATCCTTAGAGTGTCAATAGTTTTAAACTAGAAGGTTATGCATTCTGCATTTAGTCAAATATGCATTTCTGTACAAGACCTCTCTTGTTAATATCTGTTATAAAAAGTACACATCATTGTGAAGACCACTGAGTTGAGCATTATTCTTTTACCAGTACTGAATATCACAAGGAAGGTAAAATAAAATCCATGAACAAGCAATGTATAAATATATACATTCTCTAACAAGCAAGGTTTTACTGAAGAGCTATAGAATCTTACCCAGTGGCATTTTACTTATTTAACAAATTTCACTGTCTTTTTATGTTGCAGAGAGATAGCAGCTGGAAAGAAAAGAAGTGCAGTAAAACTTCAATACAAACAAGAGAATATTCTAAAAACCTACTTCAGTTGTATAACTGAAGATCTTTGTACAAAGAAGAATAAATACGAATGTGCCCATGTGACCTTGATCAACAGAGTTACAGATAGTAAATACTTAAAGATACAGCATATTATTTCCACCGTAAAATAACATCCATTGAAATCTCAACATATCTAGTCTTTTAAACAAAAATTCACCAATTGTCCTCAAGCATGTTTTTGAAACTTCCTTCTCAGAACCAGAGCCTGATTCATGTCTATGTGGCTTTATGTTTGATGTAGTTTTGCTACCAGAAAATGCAAATTGTAGACTGATCCCTTTTTACGTATTGTTTTTAGCATCAATATTCACTAAATATTTAAAATGAAAATAATTTATTTTTATAAATAGCTACATTTTGGTTATGCTTACAGCTGTCTAAATAGCATATCCTATGTAACTGAAAAATAGTACTTGATATAGTGTACACAAGTCTGTAAGTTAAAACTGTACCATGTCTGTACAGCTATCCTAGCTCATCAACTTTCACATTGAATCATTTTATAATAATTTTGCACTTTCTTTTGTTATGATGCATTTCTTAAGGGAATGCTGTTCAGATTCCCACCCTTACTATAGATGAATAGGTCTCCCATCTAGACTAAATATAACCACATCAGAATGATGCATACTTAGGATGGGGGTTTAAAATGATATCCATCAAGTGTTAAAAGTAGCTAAAGGGAAGTACCACATAAGGAAATAGATCATCTGGGTTATAAAAAGCCATTTTCTCTTTGACTAGATACAAAAAGGTAGAACATTTTTTCAATTCTACCCAGCATTTAAGTACTCTATTCACATTTGATGATTAAAATTTGGTTCCAGCATTAAGCATTAAGGGCCTTATTGCCTAAAGTCTAAATTCACCTGTTGAATTCACTTTGCTACTATTCGAGTTGCATCACCAAAATAGTCATGAATTCACTTCTCCTTATCCATGAAGCTGTGGATAGATTTGCTGAACAAGGGGACTGCTATAGATGCAGTCGCATGCATAGTGTGGTGAAGTCAGTTGAATAAAAGTAGGATGCAAAGTCATGTGGAGTGATGGAAATTCCCTCAGTATCCCACTAACTTTACATAAGTGAATAATACATCGATTTCTATGTCACCTTGTTCCAAGTTCAAGTTTAGCTGTAGACAAACTTAGTCACAGACCCCATTGTCACTTTTAAAGAAATAGTTCTTAATTCCCTGCCATCAACCCCACAATTTGCCACTGATGTGGTAAAGTCATATACAAACCCCAAAATCAGAAAAGTTGGCACGTTGTGTAAATCGTAAATAAAAA
>WMED01008306.1:0-14495 GCA_019650415.1 Pipa parva | reverse complement strand
GGGGGCGCCTAGGGCGCCAATAGAGCCAGAGCCGGCTCTGACTATATTCACTCTGTTTGTAAACTTAAGCAGGGTTCCAGCAATGTATATGATATAATTCCCAGTTTTCCTTTCTATATTGTATTTTGTTGAGCTTATTAATGATGATTTTTTTGAGTGAGATGCTGTGGAAGGAACCCTATATTTAGCCTAATCAATACGATTACACTATCTATGATTAAATACTGCGAGGCTTGAAACACGTAGGATTGGGTATATGTTGGCATGGCTCTACACATGTTGAATTTTTAATGGAATGAATAAAGAATTTGTTTTGTTATTCACTGGAGTGCCAGGGACATTTTGTTTTGTATTGCGTTGGGATGTGTTTTCTTCAGAACACCTAGTTGAACTACCATGTGAGTAACATTTTGTCGTACACATTGTTTGATTAAGCCAGCATATTTTTTTGTATTCATTTTAATATTATTCTTGTTATTTCTTGCCATTCATCAGTCATGATTTGCCATTTTCGTTGTTTTCCGGGTCATAAGGTACCAACTTTCAGGTCCCTTTTTTGAGTTTTTTGTAATTTATTAGGGAGATAAATAGGAAAATAGAATTTATGTTGAACATTAAACGTATGCTATGTATATCAATCATGTAAATACTGACACTAAAGGACATGGAAATTGCTAGTGAGATGTGCTCTGCTTGAAAATACACACCGTTGAATTGTTTTGATTAATATTTACAGTAAATACTGTAACCATTCTATTATAGTTTATATAGCTGCTTTTAAAATTGCTGTCAAAATACAGAATGAACACCAACAAAAACAATGTTAATGACAAGATCAATAGATAATCCAAAGTCGTAGGCAGAAAGACTGACAGGTCATTCATAAAAAAATGACAGACACAAAGTTATGGTTTAACCATTGAACTGGAAAACTTATTTATCTAATTATAGAATTTTATGCCTCACAGTATCTGTAAATGGTTCTTGCAATACAAAGCATAGCAGTAATATCTTGAGGTATAGCTATGTCATGGAAGTCAGTTTCATTCATTTTAGAATATCTGAATTGTTTTAAGCTTAGAAATAAAAATGTTTTACTTCATCTATATATACCGTATAAACTTTGCCTGGTATACATTTAATACCATCTCATGTGAACAAAAAGAGCATCTAAATGAGGTAGACTGAGTTAAAAATGGTCAAATGATAGAGAACAGGGTGGACATATACATAATTTAACAGATACAATCAGTTATGCAAAGATACAAGCAGCTATATAAACTACAATATAATAGAATGATTACAGTATTTACTATAAATATTTGTCCAAAAAATTCAACTGCGTGTGTTTTCAAGCTAAACACATCTCATTAGCAATTTCTATGTCCTATAGTTTCAGTATTTACATGATTGATATACATGGTATATGTTTGATTTTTGTCATAATTTCTATATGTGTATTTTAGCCTTCCTACCATTTAGATTATAAGCTCTATGGGAGAGGAACCTCCAACCTCTTGTGAGAAACACAACTTAGCACTTAAAGTGAAGTATCCTTGTGATATTATACTTGTATTGCACAATGCACTTTTCCTATGTCTGTATCATATTTGTATTGCTGAATTGTGCTGCATAAATTTATGGCACTTTATAACTAAAATTATACATACATACAGTGCATACATACAATCAGTTTTGGACTGACCCAACAGGAAACAGGGAAGACTCCTGGACCATCCTAGAATTCAAACTGCACCACTACGACATATTTCTTATAGTAGTCCAATGCAATCCATTCTCCTCTTGGATGGCGAAGTGCCAGCTCAAATTAAATCTTGCTGAAACAGAATTGATTATCTTTCCACTCAAACCTGGACCCACTTCTACCTTTTTCATTCAAGTTGATGGCATAATTATCACCCCTGTAACCTCTGTACGTTTTCTTGGTGTGACTTTTGACTCTGTTCTTTCCTTCTCAAAACAAATCTCTTCTACTGCTAAAACCTGTCGATTTTTACTTTGCAACATTGCCAAGATCTGCCCCTTTCTCTCTCGCTCTACTGCTGACACCCTCATGCTTGCTCTCATCCTATCCCACTTGAACTACTGCAATGTTCTTCTATCTGGCCTTCCAGTTTCCTACCGCTCCAGTCTATTCTAAACTCTGCTGTCAGAATTCTCTCTCCCCAGAAGGGACAGCCTTTCTCCCAATCACTCTCTGCTCCATGGCTCCCTGTAAGTAAACAAATCATTTACAGTGTTCTCCTTTTGACATTTAAGGCACTTAAATGCCCCTACCTACGGTTCCTCACTCATATTCCCATACATTCCTTGACATCAACTGCGCTCCTCTCAAAGCGACCAGCTTTGCATACCACATACTAAAACTGCCCTTTCTTGTCTTAAACCATTTTCTCTCTCTGCCTCCCACAGCTGGAATTCTATACCCCTTTATCTTTCCCTCTCCATGTTCAAAACCAAACTGAAGTGCTATTTTTTGGAGCAGTAGCATTGATTTTTATGAATATATTTTATCTTTAGTTATTCAGGCTTAATATCTGTATTTATTGACCTATGTCTCAACACAATGTACAGCTCTTATTGTCCTTCTATCTGTGTATGTAAGTCTTGCTCCCATTTAGATTGTAAGCTCTACGGGGACCTCCAACCTCTTGTGTCTACCACAATCTAGCACTTAAAGTAATTCATCCTCGTATTGTTTAATGCACTCTTCCTATGTCTGTAGTGTACTTGTATTGCTGAATTGTACAGCGCTGCGTAAATTTGTGGCGCTTTATAAATAAAATTATACATGCCTACATACAAGTAGGGATTTGGAGACAAATATGGGGTAAAGTACAATAAAATGATAAATATTAAAGATTTGAATGAAGAAAGAAGAAGAATATTTTGCCTGCTGGGACCCTGAAATGTTGTTTTCTGGTGGGCCTCTGATATCTTGTGTCCTGGTAGGCTTCAGCACTCCAATCTGTCACTGGATACAATGATATAACAAAACCAAAAACACTTTTCAGCAGTTATCCATAATATTTACTCCTACTTGTTTGTGATCCATTTCAAAAACTTAAGGTCAGAAGCATGTTTAGAACTAAGATATATACAATTGATTTGTCTGGTTTTCTAGATCAATAGCAGAATCAGCACATTCAAACTGAAGTGTTTAATTTTCTAATCCAAGTGAAATTACTAGGTCTAATTTATGTCAGCCAAGGACAATGCAGACAATGAAAGACTAAGATTTAAGACATATGTTGTGGTGTGTGGTAGGCAGTTTCTTAGAGACAAATATTAATTAAAACTCATATAATTTTTCAGTCAATTCAATTTTATGACTATAAATACACTGTTTTCCAGCAAGTTCACTTGTATAATTAATTTTCTTTTTGTCATTGGTTTGTGACTGTGGAACCAAAATAAAGATAGTTGTGAGGTATGTTTCATGTAGTCAAGTATGTAACAATAAGTTGTGGACAGTCTGAATTGAACTTGCAAATATTAAATGCATTTTAAATGTAAAGTATTGCACAATACCACTAACACAAATAACCTTTATGAACAGCAAAATAACAAAATGTATTAATATCAGACTTTAAAAAAAAAAATTGATAATAGAAGAATGGGAGCTTGGCATTAACACCCTGTTTCCCTGAAAATAAGACCTAGTGTAATTTTTCTAAGCTTATAAATATAAGGCCTCCCCTGAAAATAAGGCCTATCTGCAGTAAAGTACTGGAAATATACCGTACCAGTACCATGTCCCAAAAATAAGACATCCCCCAAAAATAAGACCTAGTGCATCTTTAGGAGCAAAAATTAATATAAGACCCTGTTTTATTTTTCAGGGAAATTGGTAGGAACAGTGTGCGACTGGATACATTTACACTAATGTTGAGGAAGGAACAGAACCTTGTTGAACCTCCAGAAATGTCCAAGACAGTACCCAAGGAAGGGAGGCAGAGCCCCCAAAATGTTGTGCACTATGTGAAAACTCTGCATTGAGTAATATAGCACATTTGTCACAGCCTGGACAGTTTTGTTTCTTTAATTGCATTGCAAAACAGTGTTTATGCCTACAAATGATTCCTACAGTAACCTGTTATAGATTTTTGAGTATTCAGCTATAGGTCCCTCTACTCTTCAAATTGAAATAGTGTTCAAAGCATGTAAAGTGGATGGCAAGCTGGCAAAATAAATAAACATTTACAATGACAATAGTAGAATTGTGTATTGTATTTTTACTGGACTTCCAACCAGAAAAAAAATAGCAACAGTATATGCACATAACTATGAAAAACTGAGCAGTGCATATGTCTGAATGATTAGATTAATAATTAATAATTAAGTTAAATAATAAGGAACTTGACCTTATTATTTAGACCTCCCAGTGCATTCTGTCTCATTTAGTATAAATCTGTGTCACCATAACAGAAAATGTCATACTTTATGAGATTTACCATAATTAATTAAATCAGAACTGGTGTATCTGTTTGGCTTTCCTGTAAAAAGAATAAAAAAGACGCAATAGATAAATATTTCATACAGCTTCTGGCAGAGGATTTTCTAGGTTATCATAACAGCTGAGACCAAGGGGTTTATTCTCTAAAGTCCTAATTGTCACGTAAAGGTGTGAATTCGCTAGCTAAAGATAGTCGCAATAGACTGCTATAGTTGCAGTTGTGTTTTTATATTGAGGATATTGTCGCAGTCGCGACTTTACTATGGAAATATTGTCACAGTCGCGACTTTACAATGGGAGAATTGTCACGGATTTGCTATGGGAATCCGCTGTTTGAGAATTCGGAATTTAGAGAATAAACCCCGCCAGAGTAAGAGCTATGCATTTTAAGTGGAACCAGTCTTGTGAGTCATTTACTATCTATGGCACATTTTGGCTGTGCCTTTTCATTCTGCACACTGACACAGAAATCTGTAAAAATGCTGTAACCTTCCAAAATTCAATAAAAAAAGAAAAACTAATGTTATTCTAGTTATTTTTTAATCTGTTTCATGTAGTATAGAGGCCAAAGCATTTTGTTCAAAGGTAAAATGTTTTTGCAGTTGTGTGATTGTAATTTCTAATGAAGATGCCATCCATTTGCATCACAAAGTAACTACAAACCAAGTCAGAATCAATTCTGTATGTATTTGGTGCTGGTCACATAATAAAATATCTGAATAACAACAGTATATTTCAGAGCAATTATTTATAAAAATAAACAGGAAATTCATTGGTGTGTATTTCATATGATTTATTCATGTTTTAGGATCAATGAAAGGTGCTTACTCGATTATATTATGCGTATACATCAATTATACATTAAAATATAAAGTCAGCATTGGTGTGAAAAAAATCAATGCAAGCAAAAAAATAAACTAAAACCTACACATTGGAAAATACAATAACTTGATAGGATCATAAAAGTGTTTATTGGAACAATATAAGAATTGTTTATATTTAGCAAGAAGATTATACCTGTGAATCTTCAACTGTTGATGTATAATACAATAAAATATGAAACCAGCACTGGTAACCAACAAAAGGTTGTAGAAGTCATTATAATCAATCTGATTTAAAACAAAAATCGCTATAAATTATGTCCCCAAACTAAACAGTTCTATAAAACCAGAACTAGGAGACAGGCCCAGCAGTGCTGAAATCAGAAAACTCAGCACACCTGTGTCAAAAAGGTCAGCTGTGCAACAAAGTTGTTGCAGCATAGAGCCAAGAAGTTGTAGTTCAGTCATAAAATGGTAGTAGTAGTAGTATGTAAAGGATTTATTTTTCATAAAGTGGCCAAAATAATCAGACAGAAATGTTGCCTTTAATGTATGATTATTGATGATGAACAATAGTTTATTAGAGCTTTAAAGGACATTTGGTTCTTTTTTTCCTCTCAATAATTTTGATCCCTTTATTACACACGTACATATCCACTCACACTTTTATATCTCTAACTGTATCACACTGTTTTACTCTTTGAAAGCCCCCTAGCATTTTCCCAAACCAGAAGCCCTGGATGAATGGCCGTATCTGTCTGCTACTCAAAGAAATGAACAACCATGAGGCCTGCAGACTAGCCTGGTCCAACTTAAAAAAAGGCATTAAATGGCAAAACACTCCTACAAGCAGCGTATAAAGGAATACTTCATCACATCTGATTCCAAACGCATGTGGCAGGGCATATGGGAAATTACAGACTATATGTCTTCTGGACCCGCGACAACCAACTGTAACGTACTCCCCAATGAGCTAAACCTTTTTGATGCAGGCTTTGACCACTTGAATAATTCAATCCCTCTCATAAGAAGTCACACACCTATTACATCTACTGTGTTCCCACTGGTATTATCAAATATGGTAGTTTGTGCCACTCTCCTTAAAGTAGACGCCAGGAAAGCAGCTGAAGCTAACGGAGTGCCAGGCCGTGTACTAAAAGCTTGTGCCCTCAACTAGCCAATGTCTTAACAGATATCTTCAATCTGTTCCTAGCGCAGTCCATCATCCCATCCAGTATATACATGTATATAAGAGTGCTCACATCTATGTAAAACTGCTCCACATGCTCAGCAAGTGCACAGACATCCCAAGGGTCAAATCCAACTGTAACACTAAAAGAAAGGTCTCGGGCAACTCCAAAGTAGATAAAACAAAGCTTTTATTTGTAGAGTTCAAAACAGCATGAGGTCATAAATCCTAAACATTTCCCACTTGCTGCTGCTTATTCATAGATAAGAACTGACACTAAGACAAGAGTTTAAATAGGATACAGAGCTAATCATTAACCCTTTCCCTGTACAATGTGTTTAAACCTTATGAATGGCCTGAATAGAGAATACTTAAACGTTACATAGTTGTAATAGTTGCAATGTATAAATATTACATATTTGTCAGTGTTACAATGTTTAAATAAAGTTACATAATACAATCAATGGTTTTGAATAAAAGATAGTTAAGAGAGGCACACATGAGCTCTAATCAAATGAAAGGATAAGTTAACATGATTCAAACATTTAAATAATCAACTATTTAAGCACAAATGTATAGAACTCAAAAAGGCGTTATCTCTATATTTGTTCCGATCTGAAGGTTTTCAGTACCTCACCTAGTACTGCTAGTTTAAAGGGGAAGTACTATAATGGCTATAACGTTCAATTCACAATATTTCAAATGAATCCAGGCTCTATCTAATTTACTATTATCATTTATTTTGCTTAGCTTTCCAGCTATTTCCTCCTAAATTCCCTGGTTTCTCCTTTGGATCACTGATCCAAGCACTTCTTACAACTAGGTCTTAAAATTAAAAACAATAAATTATTCAAATGTTTTTTTAGGATATATAATTAGTTTTTCACTTTATATTCCATTTAAATGTATTTACAAACTTCAGAATTTTGCAATTTCAAGCTTAACTAGCATTTTATATTTTATTATTTATTTTGTGGGTATATATATATATATATATACACAGTTGGTAAGATTGAAAAAAGACACAAGTTCATTGAGTTCAGCTTTTATTAAAAAAGTAAATAATCAATGTCTAACATGGGGTGAATTTTATTAAACTCTGAAAGACCGCTTTCAGTCTTTCCGGGTATATCACACAAGATCTTGGGGTGTTCCCACGAGATTACTGTGCAAGTTTTTTGAGTTTTTGATCTCAAGTTTTTTTATCTCAATTTTTTTAATTTTTTCGATGGAATCGAGATAAAAAAAACTCAAGATAGAAAAATCAAAAACTCACAGTAATCTCACAGGAACACTCCGAGATCTTGCGCAATAAACTCGGAAAGACTGAGGCCCTTATTCACCAATGTGCGAAGTGAACCGCGATGTGTTCGATTCACTTCACACATTGTATTATGCGCATGCTGATGTCCTGTGCGCGGACATCAGCATGCGCATTAAAGGGATTCCCCTCCCGGCGAGGAGACTCGAGTGCTCTCGCCGGGAGGGGAATCCCTTTAATGCGCATGCTGATGTCCGCGCACAGGACATCAGTATGCGCATAACACAATGTGCGAAGTGAGTCGAACACATCGCGGCTCACTTCGCACATTGATGAATAAGGGCCTGAGAGCGGTCTTTTCAAGTTTAATAAATTTCACCCATTTTAAACTGAAGTATTCATTCAAATATTTAAAATAAACAATGACCAAATCCGATATAAATTAATAATTGGTAAACAAACAGATATAGCATGTACAGGTTCCTTCCTCCTGTAGACACCTGTAATCTAGTACTTTGCTTTCTCTCTTCTATATTTATCCAGGTTTTATTGAACATGTACTTTCCTTAAAGCATTCCTAAAGCAAAGTACATTATAACCAAAGACAGGATTCAGGGCTTCATAAAGAACCTATGAGGAAAGAGCTGAAATTGGTAGGATTTATATACCCTATGCTTGTTGTGGATTGGTTAATAGCCTCTCAGCCATTAACCAACCAGGAAAAGGCTTGGGGTATAAAAGTTCTGCATGAGAGGAACCTTTTGGTCCCCAAGCCTTTAAAGATACTGTATACTGTAAGTAAACTAAAGGGTAAATTTATTATGGTCATTTCAAGCCATTTGACTCCTTTCACAGATTTTTGCCTCATTATTGCATCAGAACAATTAAATCCATAATTTGCTACCTTTAAGACTTTGATCGATTACATTACATATGCCCTTTTATTATTGCCATAGGGTACAAGGGCTGAGTGGGTCTACATATTTTAACCCTAAAAACCTCATGCACAAAACTATTTAGTGGGCATCAGATAATTATAGACTAATTCACTAAGGTGGGAATTCAACTGTCGAATTCACAAACAGTGGATTCCCATATTAAATCCGCTACAATTTCCCCATTGTAAAGTTGCAACAATTTTTTAATGTTAAGATTGCGACAATTTTCCCATAATAAAGTCGTGACTGTGACAATCTTCTCATTATAAAGAAGCGACTGTGACAGTAGCAGCCTATTGTGACTGTGGGGGAATTCACCATAGTGCGAAGTGAGCTCCGGACCCTTCGGCTCACTTCGCACTATGGTGAATTCCCCCCACAGTCACAATAGGCTGCTACTGTTGCAGTGCACACGGACATCAGCGAATTCTTTAAAGGGATTCCAGTCTCGGTGAGACCACTCGAGTCGCCTTGGCGAGACAAGAATCCCTTTAAAGCATTCGCTGATGTCCACTTGCAGGACATCAGCGAGCGCATAACAGTCTGTGTGAAGTGAGCCAATGGGTCCACAGCTCACTTCGCACTATGGTGAATTCCCCCCCTGTATGTATCTGGCGAATTCGCACCAATACGCAACAATTCAGAGTTTAGTGAATAACCCCCAGGGCTAAATTTATAAAAGTCAGAAACTATTTTTTTTTTTACTTTTTCAGGTGAAAAATTGGCAAATATGTCAAAAAGTATGTTTTCAACTTTTTTGCCACTGTTTTTTTGCCATTTTTTGGATGAAAAACAGGCAAAAAGGTAAAAAAAATAATTTTCAACTTTAGTAAATTTTGCCCATACAGAACGACTCTATTCATATCCTTTCAAAAATGTATTTTGTCAAATCTCTATTTTAAATGTTTTTATTGCAATATTATATATATATATATATATATATATATATATATATATATATATATATATATATGTGTGTGTTAAAATGTATTTATGCTGTATACTTTAAGTATAAATTGTTAAATAGTTGTTATAAATGTTGGACATTTAGCTATGCTTTTAGCCTTTCATCCAGTTTTCATGAAAGTGACCACAGGGGCTTCTGACCTATGAAATTTGGAAGATAGAAAAACTGAAAATTAAAAAAAAAAGCATTTAAGTGGTTTGGGGGAATGATCTTTTGGTCTCTATTATCTTGCATTGTATATGTCCTGAGGGAATAATACATTATTATTAAGCTTCAAAGCGTGCTTGGAACATTAAAAAATGCAGATCTAATCATGATAGAACAACAGAAGATGTAGTTTGGAAATAGGAACACTCAAATAATATTAATAATAAGGTATACAAAGTATATGAATTGACAGAGAGTGAACAGCTATGATGGCTTTTTCTTGTTTTACAATAAAAAAAAAATATATCAGCTCTGACTTATCTTCTGATTCTAGTTGGAAACATGTAGCTGCTTTCTGTACAGAAATTACATTTAAAGATATTAGAAGATTCTAAATGCTGAGAGAATAATTACAGGCTTCGGTACATCTCCTCCTATGATTTCAGGTATAGGCAGTATTTTTAGTTAGTTTAGGTAGTTTTGTTATAAAAGAAGATGCATGTGAACATGATTTTTTTTTTTACAATCTAGATTATCCAGAATATTAAATCATATTCTACTTCAGTGACTCCCATCATGGCCTTTTCAATAATGTCTCTGCAGAACCACATAATAGGGAGGTGGCGGTGTGACGTCATGACATTACATCATGTGAGGCATTTGGGTTAGTCCTAAACTCCCAATGCACCCGTCTGTCCTGCCCTATCTAGTTAATGAATGGCAGCAGCTGTCCATTAGGCAGATAGGGCAGGACAGAGGGGCAAACCATTTGGTCCAGATTCTGTGGACTGGCAGCCTTCCAGGATACCCCCTCTGAACACCCATGAATGTCTCATTCAATAAGTCAAAACAAACTGTGTATATTAGCCATTCTGTTAAGAGAAATACATTTTTTGTATCTAAAATATTGTAATAAGCAGTGATTTATCTGTGTAATTTAGATACAATTGTTCAATTTTATAAAGAAATCAGTGCATGGATTTTTCCAAGTATTTTAGATAACTTGCCACTGTTTTTTTACAGTCTTTGGCTATCTTGCTTGATGAAAGTGTCACTGGCCATATCATCTGAATGTGTATCCTCTGTAAATCAGTGGAATTAGGACAGGTTCATGCTAAATCGTGGAGTCCAAGGGGTTCCTAGTCTTCACCCTTATCCCCTGCAAGGTGGTAAGACTTTTTTTTAGTAAGGAGACCCCCCAGGTCATGGGCCCATAGATTCATCCTCCACTGGTCACAGGCTACAAAACATACACAGAGACACAGAAATGGAGAATAGTCACTTGGATATTTGGACATCATCCCTTTAAGAGACACAGTGGAAACTTGCAGCATGAAACCAATAATCAAAGCAAGCAGGATCAGTCACACAAGTAATACAAATAGCTAGCTGGGGTACACAACACAAACACAATGAAGCTCAGGCACGAATTTCCTAAGCCAACATATTTTTAAATCTCCTGATGTGTAAAAGCAATCTGTACTGCCAACTCACTCCCTGAATAACCATTCATTGCCAATCAATGGTGCATGCCAGAAGCGAGCCAGCAGTGCACAAACTGCTTCAATGCTAAAGTGGCTTGTGACACTAACAACTTTCTAAAAAATATTTATTATATGTGATACAGTTTTTAAAGGTGCACCCTTTTACCATAGCAGGATAGACATTGAAAATACTCAATGAGAGGATTATAAGGGATTCTAGGCTTTACTCATCCCAAATATAGTAGTTTGGTCTTTTCTACAATGAAATGATTAATCCCCAGGTTAGCATCCCTACAGTGCCAGCTGGATGACAATGAAAGCAAAATTGAAAACAGTAATAGTAGTTATCCTGAGGCATGTTTAGACATAGGCAGAAATAGCAGAGGTAGGAAGAACCCTAAAATTCAGGCACCTGGCAGGATTTGTCTAGTTGCAAAGCAAAGTGATTTGTTTATGATTGAACATTCCTATAACTTGTTAAAATATACAGATAGACTTTATGAATAAAAGCTAAATAGTATGCAATGAACTTGCTAAAGTCAAGGTGTTTTATTTTCTGTTATTTTATCTTTCCTATGAACAACAAGCAGTGGCTTCTAAATCACATTGAAAACCACTAACAATGCAATATTATAACCTATTTATTAATCTATTTCAAGAATATAGGCTGGTATTTTTGCCTAATATACAAAATGAAACTAAGTACTTATGGAAATAATTGTTCATTTTCTTGAATTTTGCAGCTACTGCATTATTATTTCAAAGTCTAAAATATTTTGATTGAAGACCTCAGTAGATATTCTTTGATGAGTTAAATATACCTTCTCATTACCTCTCATCACAGCTTAATGATAGCATCAGGGTATACAATTCTGCTTGTTTGTTTCCCTCAGACTCTGGCTAGGTGACTCCTACCTATAATTTGAGATTAACCCAAATTTCAAAGACCAGGGGGTCCAGAAAAGTGTGGCGCTAAAAGTCAATGAAGCAAGTTATGATTGTACCAGATTGATGTGAGTTCAAAATGTCAGTGTGGTCCTTGGTTATGGTAAAGTCCTGCGCTCTTCCCATGGGGGACAGTTTGCCTGTGTCCCAATGTAGAAACTTGTGTAGGTTAGGAACATCCACAGGGGTTGGACATGTGTGGAAGCGCTGGTAAGATATGAAAAAATGACAAAGGGGAGGGATCCCCTAGTGTGATATTGTTTCAACACAATAATTTTTGTGATGTGGTGAACAACGTGATGACACAGTGAAAACACAATCCACTAAGGATGATGGGACAGTGCTTAATCTGTGATGTATACAGTAGTTAAAGTGGTGTGTCACTGTGTTCCTAATCTGCATGGGTCACTGTTTCATCTCCCTCTGATTATATATATTGTGCAGATCACCAATAACCACTGTAATATGTTGGAGCATAGGACTGCATCATCATTACCAATAACATTTGCACTCTTATCACAAACATACGAGACTCTCACAAAAAATAAACCAGTATTTATATATAAATATCTGTATTTCTGTAAGCAGAGCACCCCATATGTATCTCATATCAAAAATTAACTTTTACTTTTCCAATACTATGCAAACTAACTATTGTACTCTAGTGACTGAGTACTTATTTTCTAAATCATTGCACAATAGCAGTGACTGGAACTGATTATGCTGTTCTATCACTCTGCATCTCTCTGATTTACTTACACTGTTGCTCCTGAGGTGTAGCCCTTTAATCAAGTGCATAATGCGAATGGATCACAGAAGCACCATTCATACTTTAAGCCATTAAATGTATGACAAATTTTCAGTGGTTTGTGAATATATTTGAAGTATCCTTAAAATTTATATTCCTAAATCTAATAGCAAATTCAGGTTTAGACTAGTGACAAGGCAAAATAAAGTTATGGTACTTTCATTCATATTTGTAAGAAAAAATTATGTATTGCTTTTATATTGCATATCTTAAAAAAATGAAATATTTATGTGTTTTTCTTGCAAGAATATATTTTTTGGCAACTAAATGAATTGCATGTGTAAATAGATTGCCAGAATTATTTAAACGCATACTCTAGAGTTAAAATTGTCTCTTCAACATTCAGTTGAATTCAGCAGTTTTAAACTTTAATACATCCCTATGGGTAATGGTAAGCATGCTGTATTTATGGAACATAGGAAATATTTTTTTCCTGCATTTGCTGGATACAGAATTCTACACCTGTTCTCCATAGCGTTCCTCACCACTATATATATAGTATTGTGAAATTCCCCCCAAATATTTCTCTTACAATTTGACTGGAAGCCTAATTTTACAAAGTATCCAATTTAGCTTTAAGTCATATAATCTTTATGTTTTTATTTAACTTTATCCATTTTTTAATTGTCTGTACCTTTCTACTGGAAATGACTTCTTTCCTTCGCCTTGTAAAAGCTTAAATCATCTCTTAGTTTCATTTGGACTTTCTGTTATCTAATATTTCTAACAGAAACTTGTCTATTTTCCTTTACACTGCAAAAACTTCAGTGTTCTGTTAAATCAAACTGGGTTTTATTAAGCTTTTCTTTTCTGCTGAGACTTTTGATAAAAACAAGCTTTCACATTGACCGCATATTGCTATGAAGTCTGCAGAAACCTTGCTTAGAATAGCAGAAGAAAAATATATATCTTATTGCCAGTGATAAAGGATTTATAAATGTGGTTGGCCTCTCTTCCAGAGACATAAATGAATGATCTTATTGTATACATACTTTTTTTTTTTTTCTGTTACATTGACTGGGCAAAAGTAGATATCATTTTCCATTGTGAATTCAAAAGAAGGATTTTCATCCAATTCAATGGAGAGTTTCAAGTAAAAAAAAAAAAAAAAAAATCTACTAATCTTGACTTTTGCTAACATGAATACAGTCAGGGCTTTTTTTGTGTCGGCACAAATGCCTGGCCTACAGGTAGGAGGAGAGGGGCGCTATCTTATCGTCCCTTCTCCTTACCTACCTCCTCGTCGGCCCGGCTGTAACTGCTGTAACAATTAGCGCTACAGCGTTACAACCTCCCCATTACTGTTGTCAGTTCCTGCTTCTCACAGGAACTGACATCACTGCCGGGAAGAAGCCAGGCCCAGGAGGAATGTCAGGAGCAGCGCATCAGCTACAAGCACTGCTCGTGACAAGTAGGCAAGGTAGGGACATGGGAGGGGGGTTGGGGGGCAGCAGGTGT
>WMED01008305.1:3288-17024 GCA_019650415.1 Pipa parva | reverse complement strand
TTCTTTCATCAGAGATCAGGGGCCCATTAAGAAACAGATTGTTTTACTTTGACTTTTCCATTCCCTACTTGTATTCTACCTGTTTGTTTAATCTATTTCTCCTTTTGCATTATCCTCAGGAATATGTCAGCTGTATAGTTTGAAACTCAAGGAGAGCACACTGAGGCCTAGGCGCACCAGGAATTTTCCCTGTGCCCTGTTGGGCAAGTCCAATACTAAACGCAGAGTGTAGCTATGTATAAGGCCAATGGCAAACAAGGTCTGTTTCCATTTATACTGAAACAATGCACCTTCTCCATTGACTTCCATTGCTACTGGCAAGGTAGTGCTACTTTGACTGCAGACTGGTCCCTATTGTGGCCTATCTAATTTGTGCAGGCGTTACCGCTACTAAAAAAAAAAAAATCCTAAACCACAGTTTTATTGCTAATCCTGATCATGATATAAATAACCAAGAAAAAAAAATTCCAGTACAAAAAGAAAATGTATAGAACATGATTTTTCCTATACCTCGTTATCTAATGTTTTCCTTCATTTGTTCTTAGGTCTTTACAAAAGACCTAATTATTTCCAATACTTTTCACCTGTCACAAGTGATTTGAAATCTTGTTATTTTATGAACATCACTGCCCTCGGAATCAGTTTTACATCTTGCAGTGTGCTATTCCCCCCCTCAGAATCTCACCTAAGTCTCTTTGCTCTAATCATGGCCTTTCCACCTTCTTCAGACACTCTGGACAAAGCTGTCAAGCTCATGTCTAACCACAAGACTTTATAACCAATTAGTAGCTTCCCTAAACAGAAGGAATTTTAATTAGTCCACCACTCAATTATATCAATGGACAACCTTTGCCCTGAGACTCCTTTAGACCCTATTCCCAACTCTTTCATACCCTTTCCTTTACTACCGGGTGCTCACAAAAGCACATTGTTATCCATCTCCCTTTCAGAAGGTGTTGGCAGCTCGTAATGGGTTCTTTTGGGAAATATGACTGCCTGTCATTGCCCTCTATATGAACCAAAATTGACTGGGTTCCCATCTACCCTGATTATATCCGTTTTAGAACTAAATTGAAAATTGTTGCATAACACTGACAATATGTTAGCGGATAATTTTGATTTGATTTGATTTTTTTATATTTGGTAAGTCAGCTTTCTTTATCACAATGCAGCATAGAAATGTAACTGTAGTTTCAGAATAAAATAGTAAGTAAAAGCAGATTTCTTGTTTGGTTAATGTGTTTTGTTTTGTTTTTTTCTTTTCCCAAAAGTAGCTGTTTTAAAGTAATTATAAAATGATTTCCCTTGCACAGCAGAAAACCCTTACTAAAAGATCCTGGGCTTATATGATAGAGGTCATGTTTTGGAACTCTTACGTTTCATCTGTCTAGATGGGAAAAAAACATTTACATTATTTACTGGAATGAAATTTGCTCAGGCCCAGAGGAGCTAGTGAATGCCTGGCCAGTTGGAATTTTCTGGAAATATCAAGACTCCCTTAAAGGAGCAGTCTGGCCAAAAAAAAAACACCTTTATTTATGCTAATTACTAACTTTTATGAAATATAATTTATTAGCAATTAAAAAAATAAATAAAATTCTTACCCATCGCATGGAGAGCGTGCACGTAATCAGTGAATCCTCCCTGGATGATATGCACGCTCTCCCATGTGACTTATAGGAAATGCCAAAGCAGCGCTTCATTAGGAGCGCAGCTGAAGCGGCCTGTGCTTCTTAGAGGGATCAGGTGATTCGGGACGCCATAGAGCTGCAGGCAGAGTCTGAAGGTGGAGTCTGCCAAACGGAAGTGCTATATAGCGCTTTTTTACAGGTAAGAATTTTTTTTTTTTTTTAGATTGACAATAAATTGTATTTAATAAAAGTTAGTAATTACCATAAATAAATAAACATGTTTCTTTTGATTTTTGGCCAGACTGTTTCTTTAATTCTAGTGTTTTTTTCCTTGCTTTGTATAGACATTCATATGACTGGGTGATATAGAGGTGCTGTACACATTGATATGATTGGGTGATTGGAGGTGCTGTAGACATTCATATGACTGGGTGATTGGAGGTGCTGTAGACATTGATATGACTGGGTGATTGGAGGTGCTGTAGACATTGATATGACTGGGTGATTGGAGGTGCTGTAGACAAACTTTGCCTTACAAATGTAAATTAGGATAAAAGATAATCTTGACTGAATGCAGTGGTTCTCAGCATGAGCACATTTAGGTTTTTTAGAAGACAGCTTAGGAATGCTTTCTAGGAAATGATTTTTAATAACAATAGTATATTCTTAATTAGAGCATAGCAGGTGGCTTAATTAGAGCATAGCAGGTGGCTTGGACCAAAAAACAACTGAAAAAAGAAAAGGTTAACAGCCTGAGTAGCATAAAAATGAAATGGAACCGGACAACATTAAGGACCACATTCTGAGAAGTCCAAATAGTTGCGGAGAGATGTGAATTTGCATCTGTTCTCTATTTCCCAATTTTCTCTTATTGAAAAATACTCATGTAAAGTGGTTAATACACCACCAATTCGGGCTTCTACAATAGTCACAAACTGATAGAGCGCTTCGCATCACTTTGCGTGCACAGGTAAGTCTACTATTGGCTACGATGCGAAGTGGTACGAAGGGGCGAATTTAGTTAGGTGAACTGCTCCAAATTCACCTGTTTGACTTTGCCATTTCAAAGTGGTGAATTGGGGGGTTGATGGCAGGTCTCCAGTGTTGTTTAAGGTGACTGTTCATTCAAAAGTGACAATGACGACTGCGGCTTAAGTGACAACATAACCTAGGGACAAGCTGACATAGAAATAGAATATTCACAGAATACAGTTGGTGGGATATGATGAGACTGATGTCACTGCTCTTCACTTTTTGGTTTCATGACTTTGCATCCTACTTCTATCTGACTGATTATGTTACACCACGCATGTGATAGCAATTGCCGCTGTCCGCTTTTATGAGAAATGTATTTTCCAATTAGTCATTAGTGGGAAATGAATTTGCGTATTTTGGCAATGCGACTCTAATTGTAGCGAGGTGAATTCGACTGGGATGAATCCACCCTTTAGTCAACCAGGCCTTAAGTCAGCGGTTCTCAACCATTTGAGAACCGCGACCCCCGGCGCTGACGTCATGGCCTGATGTTTCGCCCAAACGTCATCATGTACGTGTGTCACGTGATGACGTTCTGGGCCGATGTCACCATGCAGGAACCCTTATAAAAAGGAACCTGCGAGTGCTTCCGGACTCCACAGTGGTTCTCGACCCCCGTGATATGGTTGTGCGACCTCCGCCGGGGTCGTGACCCACAGATTGAGAACTGCTGCCTTAAGTGTTTATATTTCAAAGATTCATTTTATCTTGTATGAGTAACTAAGGAAAATATTCAGAATTGTGTAAATTGCATTAAACACATTATTCACTAAGGTGCGAATTAGACTGTCGAACTCTCAAACAGCGGATTCCCATAGCAAATCTGCGACTGCAACAATTCTCCCATTCTTAAGTTGTGAAGGCGACAATTTTTAAAGTTTCGACTGTGACAATACTTCCATAGTAAAGTCGCGAGTGCGACAATATTCTCATTATAAAAACGTGACTGCTACAGTAGCAGTCTATTGCAACTATGCTATGCTAGACTAAACAAAGTCACTTTTTGGTGACGGGTGCACTTTAATTAGTAACAAAGTATAATTAAAGTGGTAACACATTCAAATGAAATGAAAAGGTAAAGATAAGTTTGTCAGAAACGTATTAGTACTGTATTACTAAAAACTATTTATTGCAAGTAAAGCTCTATCCAAGTGTAGGTACATTTTATCCAGATTTGCTAAAGAGAAACATTTTCCTTTAAGCTAAGTTTACACTAGCGCTTTCATGCACGGCGTATATACGCCGCACATAAAAAAAAAAAAAAAGCTGCTCTGTGTAAACTTATAGGACTTGCCTGTTGCCAGCCACACTAGCATATGACGCGAGCGCGTGTACACACACGCCGTAACGCTTGCTGGCATATATATATGCTGCGCACAAAATGCAGCCTGATAGGAGGAGCCACGAATGCCGAGGGAACGTTCACACTGAGGGGGTTATTCACTAAGGTGCGAATTTGACTGTTGATTTCGCAAACGGCGGATTCCCATAGTAAATCCTCTACAATTTCCCCATTGTAAAGTCGCAACAATTTTTTAATGTTAAGATTGTGACAATTTTCCCATAATAAAGTCGCGACTACGACAATATTCTCATTATAAAGACGCGACTGTGACAGTAGCAGCCTATTGCGACTGTCTTTATCTGGCGAATTCGCACCTATACGCAACAATTTGGACTTTATTTAATAACCCCCTGAGTTGGATATTTACAATAGAAATGCGCGTCTAGAAAATATGCCGGACTGAAATATGTGACGTATTTTTTAGACTCGCGTTTCTAAAATATGCAGCGCTTATGCACTGTGGGCGAACCAGGCCTTAGTCCTAAAGCCTTTATTACCAGTACCAGTCTACCATGGAGAAAAGTATTAAAAGTTTTTACAAAATATACAATATTTGATTGCCTTGATTTGATCTAACTTACTGTAGTACTTACCTCCTTGCAAAATAAAAAAGTGGATAAGCGGGATTAGTTCTTGATAAAGAAATTCTGGGCCTTTATGATCGATTTCTTATAAATATGATGAAAGACTGAAAGGCATCATATCATTTATTAACTTTTAATAATGTCATTATGGAAGCTGAAAGAAAAGACGGTTGTGATGTATCATTCCTGCTGGCATTGACATAATTTACTTGGGTTACAGTGGATGGGGACTTGGGGGATGAAGAGAAATGATAGTTTTACATATAAGACAAGAATTCGTGAGCAAGCCAAAGGTTCCTTTTAGCAGGCACTTTGCATTCATTCTGTTCTTCTTCTTGAAAGGTTAAGTTCACATTTGATGGCTAAAGAAGGTTATTTATAGATCTATGATGAAGCACTTAAGAAATACCCAGAAGGCTTGGCATTTTAAAACTGGCAGCGCAGGTGGCATACATTGTTATTAAATCCCTTTTTTTTTAACTAAGAAAAAAATACAATACAAAATATTTCAGTAGCGATGGGATAATTTAAGAAACATTTTAACAAGGACATTTCTGTAGAACAGCAAACAGAGAATCATCTTTTGCACATTGACACCACTGTTGTGCATAGTTGCGTTGATGCTGTTCCTGCATAATATTGTGAATATTTCTGTGGGTGATCATATTAATGCCAACACCCAGATGTGTGAGCTTTGGTTGCTCAGGTTACTAAGAGAACCCCCTCCCCTCTGTAGTAAGCAGAATATTCTGAAGTCATAAACAGGTGTAGCGCTATAGTTACAGTATATACTAAGAATATATATCTTGAAAAATGGATTAAGCGGCTCTATCCAAAAATATGATAAAGGTGAAAGTACTCACATCCAGTAAAATCTCTCCGTGTGCTCCTCAGGATGAAAACATCTCAAGTGTCATGTAAAGTAGCAACTAGAAAACGATGTCCCAGGCACATCCGGAGTGATAATGTAAACATTTTGTGCATCTGCACTTTAGTCATAGATGCAGATGCACGAAATGCATAAGAATTATGACCTCATTTTAGTGGATAAACAATAAAATATTTATTTTATCACTCCGGATGTGCCTGGGATTTCCTTTTCTAGTTGCTATGGTATATACTAAGCCATGTGTAGCAACATTTCATAACATTAGGTTAATTGGGACCTTCAGGGATGCAGACCTTGCTTAGGTATTGCGTATTGGAGTCGGCATAGAACACAATATATTAGTAAATGTGGTGCATCAGAGATAAAGGGGCACTATAATGCTGACATAACTGCACACATTCATATAAAACTCCTTTATACTAAGCCAAATGCTGACACAAATAGTAAAAAAACGTTTATGGGAAGAAATAATACTTGCCGTTTGTTTCCCTTAATTAGTTCTCCTGAGAGGTGACATTTTCATCCCTCCACTCCCCCTCCTCTTTCTGTTCTGCAAGTCAAGCAACATGAGAAGAAAAAGCTGCCTGACTGCTATTGGTTAAACAGTGTGCTGACCTTTTGGCCGCATAAATTAAGTTGGAATGCAGGAGATTACAGAGGGAACGCTGACTTGTGCACATGTAGTAAGTAGGGCAAAAATGTCCGGGGGAGGTTACCTTTTCATGGGAAACTGGCCAGTACACGTCACATACACATTTCCTGGTGCAGGAGTTTATCAGTGCTGCCTACTCAATCAGTGCTGCCTACTTATTCTGTGTCACATGAAACAACTACTGGGGAGAAACTCTTCACACTAAGGTATAGTACTGTATATGTAAAGATGTAATCTGACTATTTCCCCTTTAATATCAATAAGATATGGTGCCAGTGGTATAGTATATTAAACGATAGAAGGAAAAATCTAGACATATATTATAACATCATAATGAGAGATACATGAAGAATGCAGTTGTAAGCAATCACATAGTTACCCCCCAGTGGATCAGATGTTACAACAGCACAAATGTGACTCCTAGGAAGCTTCAGGGTAGCCCCAATTGGTGGTTGGAACTTGTTGAAGTTTCCTTTTTGGATGAGGCTAAGCCCTGAGCTGTGTATTCTTTTGTTTGTAGAAATACACATAGGCCCCCTAGACCACTAAGACTCCTGATGGGGTGTAATACTACCCAAGTAAATAGTCTATACTTCTCACTTTCACTCACTAAGGTGAGCTAGACTTAAATACTAGGCTTGCGACAAGGAATATTCCTCCACAAGGATGGTGGAGGTGCTGCTCTTGCAACATCCTAGGGTCAAAGACCCTGCGTCCACGCACTACACCAGCTTATATTAGCTAGGGTGGGACTTGATTTGTTGCATTATCACTAGGCTGAGCATATCAAATGCCTAATGGAAATAGCACACAATAATAAATGCCATATTAAAACATGTCAATAGAGGGAGCTCTAAGCAAAAGATCGGAGTTCCTAAAATGTGAATTACGGTAATAGGAATGGTGACGTTGAAGCATTTACAAGATGTCAAAGTTCACCAGGGCTACACAGGACATAGCATAGTAGCAGACATCCATTATTATCCTATGTGTTTTGGTTAAGTCATTGATTGATATATACAAGATGGTGTGGTCTGTTTTTTCATGCTTTGTACTGTATTTTATTTGGTGATTGTGGTGATTGTCATCTGTTGCTAGAAAAGTTACTATTTACCAGCTAAAATTTACTATTTACTGAATTCAAGGACATGCCGCTTACCTCAAATGTTATAAAAGTTAGTATATGCATAAGGTATGGCACAAGGAACAATATTTTTTACTCTGAGTTTTATGGAGTTTTATTTTGCATAATAATTATATAATGCTAGACAATTGGTAATGCTTAATACATTTACAAAATTAGAAAGATGAGTACTGTGGAATTATATGATATTATATTCGGACTAACAGTTCATTATTTTAAGACAAGCTTTCAAGAGATATTTCCTTTTCATTATGTCAGAGCAACACTAAAGGATACACAGTTTGTAAGCTCTTGAAAGCTTGTACTTTATTGCTAGCCCAAATAAAGTATCCTATAATATCCTTTATAATACCATAGTACACATCTTTCTAATTATTCAACTGGACTAATACAGCTTAAACCATTTTTTAAATTTTTGTTTACATGCATTTAAACATGAGTTAAAATGCTATGTTATTCACTAAAGTCCGAATTGTTGCGTATAGAAAAAAATTCGCCAGATAAAGACAGTCGCAATAGGCTGCTACTGTCACAATCGCGTCTTTATAATGAGAATATTGTCACAGTTGCAACTTTATTATGGGAAAATTGTCGCAATCTTAACATTAAAATATTATCGCGACTTTACAATGGGGAAATTGTAGCGGATTTACTATGGGAATCCACTGTTTGCAAATTCAACAGTTAAATTTGCACCTTAGTGAATAACCCCCAAATTTATGTTCAGAAATTTCCAAACAGCAGTAGTCGCATGTGCTTATAATGAAATCTACTGTTTTGTATTTTTATTTTATCTTTAAACAATATTTTTGATGATTTATATTAGGAAACAGAACTGTAGCAGGTTTCTAATTTCACTATCGCACAATGTTAGCTTTTGAGATTGCTAAAGGGGAACTGTAGTGCTAAACCATACTTGCCTGATCAATCTAACAGCAGTATTCAAAGTTATTTTGAATCATTTTGCCCAGATTTTCGTATCAATTTTTGAATATTTCCCATATGAATAAAAAAAAAAAATCGCCTAAAAACAAATTTTGAGGTGAAAAGAATTGGAAAGCACCTAACAAAACTGCTAAAATCACTTATCTGACATGTACAAGTTGAACGACATACGTAACTGTTGAAGAATTAAACTTTAGCCATTCAGTAATACCAAGTAACAAGTACACAAATAAATAGTAAGCAGTGTGTCTGACTGAAATAAATGTGGCCCCACAGTGGCAAAAAAAAACAATCTAACACAGTGTTGGTTAACCTTTGACACGTGTGTCAGACGTGACACGCCGAGACGTTTTTGCTGACATTGCATCATGGCGCCATTCATGTTGCCCTCTCATGTGGTCCCAAAGAAAATCCGCGACCATGACAATTTCCCATAGCATAACTGTGACAGTTTCCCCATAGCATTAGCGCCATAACTTTTTCCCATGTCAAAACTGCAACAATTTTCCATTTTAATTCCGCTACAATTTTCCATTTTAATTCCGCTACAATTTTCCATTTTAATTCCGCTACAATTTTCCATTTTAATTCCGCTACAATTTTCCATTGTAAATCTGCTACAATAAAGTCGCAACTGGGAAGGAAATTTTGTCACGCGGAGCTCCAAAGGTTAGCCATCACTGACCTGACAATGATTATTACAAAAGTAAATAATTATATTTTATGGAGAATGTATTGGTAATAGCAGATGATTTAACTCAAAAATTCAATCCGCTTTAGAAAAGATCAATGCTATTCAAAGCACAAAAAGTAATGTTAAAATGAAAACATATTTAGCTATAAACATCTTTATTCAATGGAATGCCACCATTGTTGATCTTTTGCCTCATGTTTTATTATTAATATTAAATGTGGAATTGCAAACACTGCATTGCCCATTTGGACAGTTAGGATCTTTTTCCCTCAGTTATTACTCTCAGGGGTATAATTGTACTAACTATTTATAAACAATTGTAAGAAGAAAAAGAAGATATAACCTCCCCTCTATAAATTCAAGTAAATCTGATACTGCCAATCCAAATTTAAATTTCACTATATTAAGCTGTAATAGATACAAACCAATATGAACCAAAATCGAGGTACATATTTGGCACTAGAAGACCAACAAGGGTCACGGCAGTCATAGGGAAAACTGGGTACGATGCTCCAGGGGTCCCTGGCTACCATCACTGAGACCCCTTTGGGGCCCCGGTGCCGATCGTGCCTGGGGACCCATCTCTCTGAAGTTCAACCCCTGATATTAGGTTTTTTTTTGTTTTTTGTTTTTTTTGCAAACTTTACTGAATTTAGAAAATCCAAATTGAAAAAGATAAAACCAGCAAAAATCAGGGGAATTTGTAAACAAGGACAATCATTTAAAGAGGTCTAGTAACCCATAGAAACCAATCAGCAGTCAGCATAGTCTAGTATAAGGAAGCACGTAAAGTTTGCCCCATTGATGAATTCCCCAGGAATGTATTCAAAAGAGCAAAAACAAGCAACATTAGGAGGTAAAACAGATGAACCCCTTTATCATTAATGCAGTGACAGAATGCCTGAACACACTTGCTTAATGGGTCCTGTTGCAACTCCACATCCTCATCTTTTGCAGAGGCACGAGTGGCATATACCATGGGTTCATAGATTCTTTCTCCTTTCCCTAACTCCCCAGTGGGAGGAGTTTATAGAACTAAGAGGGTGGGAGGGGGAATACTGATTCAAATTACCACCTTCAAAGAGTAAAAGGTTAATTCCCTGGAGGAGATCACTGAATGCTCATTTTTTCCTTAACTACAACTCACAGGTGATGTTGGGATGGGAGGACTTACCTAAAATAATTCAAAATTTGCCCTTATCCTAAAGCACCTGTATACATGTAGCGCGAGGGGTCTAAATGGGCCCCAAACTTATAAAAATATGAAATAATTAGAAAAAAGTATAATTATTCTAAGCACATGTGCATATCCTGTGCAATGGCATACATGAAATTGCTTGCTTTGCAGTAAACATTTTATTGGAACTTGTCCATATACAAGTGCAGCTCAATAAATTAGAATATTGGCCAAAATTTTTTTTTTTTCAGTAATTCAATTCAAAAAGTGAAACTCATATTATACAGAGTCACTACAAACAGAGTGAACTTTTTCAAGTGTTTATTTATGTTAAACTTGATGACTATGGCTTACAGCCTAGGAAAACCCAAATGTCATTATCTCAGAAAATTAGAATATTATATAAAGACCAACTGTAAAAAAATTTTGAAACACAGAAATGTTGGCCAAATGAAAAATATGTACAATAAATGCACTCAATATTTGGTCTGGGCTCCTTTTACATGAATGACTGCATTAATGCTTTGCGGCGTGGCATGGAGGCGATCAGCCGGTGACACTGCAAAGATGTTATAGAAAACCAGGTTGCTTTGATAGCAGCCTTCAGCTTGTCTGCATTGTTGGGTCTAGTGTCTCTCATCTTCCTCTTAACAATACCCCATAGATTATCTATGGGGTTATGGTCCGGTGAGTTTGCTGGCCAAACACTGTGGTTATTAAACCAGGTATTGGTACTTTTGGCAGTGTGGACAGGTGCCAAATCATGCTCGAAAATGAAAATTCTATCTCCAAAAACCTTGTCGGCAGATAGAAGTATGAAGTGCTCTTAAATTTCCTGGCAGACGGCTGCGCTGACTTTGGTCTTGATAAAACACAGTGGACCTACACAATCAGATGACATGGCTCCCCAAACCATCACTGATTGTGGAAACTTGACACTAGACCTCAAGAAGCTTGAATTGTGTGTCTCTCCACTCTTCCTCCAGACTGGGACATTGATTTCCAAATGAAATGCCAAACTTCCTTTCATCTGAAAACATCACCTTGGACCACTGAGTAACAGTCCAGTTCTTTTTCTCCTTGGCCCAGGTAAGATGCTTCTGCCGTTGTCTATTGGTCATGAGTGGTTTGAAACATGAAATGCGACACTTTTAGCCCATGTCCTAGATATGTCTGTGTATGGTGGCTCTTGAAGCACTGACTCCAGCAGCAGTCCACTCCTTGTGAATCTCCCCCAAATTTATGAATGGCATTTTCTTAACAATCTTATCAAAGCTGTGGTTATCCCGGTTGCTTTTCTTCCACACTTTCTCCTTCCACTCAACTTTCCATAAATATGGTTTGATATAGTACTCTGAACACACAGCTTCTTTAGCAGTGACGTTATTGTGTCACCTACTGAACCAGACTAAGGGTCCTTTTCAAATGGAAGCCTTTGCAGGAGTTTTGGGTTAATTATTCTAATTTTCGGAGATAATGACTTTTGGGTTTTCCTAGGCTGTAAGCTTTAAACGTCAAGATTAACATAAATAAACACTTGAAAAACTTCACTCTGTTTGTAGTGACTCTATATGAGTCACTATACTGTATATATATATATATATATATATATATATATATATATATATATATATTCACTTTTTTTAATTGAATTACTCCAAAAAAAACAAAAAACTTTTGGCTGATATTGTAATTTATTGAGATGCACCTGTTTGTTGCGTACTTTGTGATTTTTACTGGAGCAATTTTCAAAGCTGTAGAATCAGATGTAATTAATTAGCATATACAAATAAATGTGTAGTAATATATGTATATATGTCACGCTTACAGCAATGTAGCACTTTCTTCACCATTTTAACAGCTGTTTTGTCTGCACATATGTTTAATAGTTGTAGGATTGACAGCGTAACTGTTAACATCTCTGGAAAAATCAGCCTTTTGCTACTGTTTCAGTCCAAGAGTTTCAGACATTCCTCAAAAAAAAGTAAATAAATGAAACATCCAGTACTTGAGCTTATTGTATTATTTCCCCACCCAAACAACAGTGTTTTAGACAACAGAAAACAAAAGTGGAGCCAGAAGTGCAAATCACATAACATACTTAAGCTATTCTATTATAAAGACATTATGGGGGTTATTCAATAAAGTCCAAATTGTTGCGTAGAGGTGTGAATTCGCCAGATAAAGACAGTCGCAATAGGCTGCTACTGCCGCAGTCGTGTCTGTATAATGAGAATATTTTCGCAGTCGCGACTTTATTATGGGAAAATTGGCACAATCTTAACTTTAAAAAATTGTCGTGACTTTACAATGGAGATATTGTAGCGGATTTACTATGGGAATCTGCTATTTGCAAATTCGACAGTCGAATTCACACCTTAGTGAATAACCCCTTTATGTTTCAGGCTATTGTAGCTCTTTGTCAAATGTGCAAGAATTTAAGTTGAATGAGAATTTAACTGTGAAATCCAAGAACCAATCAGAAAGTCCCAATATTTCAAAGGAAGTAACTGATCACTCTTCCTCTTCTTCTTTAAGCATAATCCCTTATAGTTCCAGTATTCCTAGTGGAACTGCCCATTTTGAGGCCTACCAGGTAAAGGGTATACATAATACAGGAACAAATCTTTCTAACACACATTAATTGCTGAATTCCTTTAAACCCAATAGCATCTTTTTAAGGCAGGCAAAGAAATGAATGACAATAGACAATCATGAGAATAAGTTGCCAATGTTAGCCTTACTGGTAGACCTAAGATTGTAAAATCTACAAGCCCAAGGTAGCCTTATATTATTTAATACCTGCAAGAAACACAGAAATAAAGGTTACAATTTTCATCATAAAATTGTTTCACAGACAAACTTTCATTAAGGCCACATGGATATAAACAATTCAATTTCTTTATCCAGGAGTTTAAGTTTTGGGGTCACCACACCTTAAGGACTTTCAAACCACCTCTATTATCTGCCACTTTAACTGCGTCACTTGATGTTTGAACATAAAGAAAGGTTTTGATAGGCTAGTATTAGTGGTTATCCCTGCTCTATAGTTTCTGATGTTTCCCTTACACTTCTTAATTCTTTACTTAAAGGGTCTGGATGCTTGTCCAAATTATCCTTTGCCGCATGGCTACTAAGGAAGTTATTCTACATCTACATTGGGGTGTTACAGGAGGTGTAACCATGAAGTTTAATAGCACTTGCTCTTAGCTTCTGGGGGTTCTCACTTTCCTTGGACATAAAAAGTCCTTGATAGTACAACCCATTTTGTATCAAAACATTAAGGGTGTCTTAAGGTGGTCTTGTGCAATAGGTCAATATTTATCTGTATTAATATTGTAGAACAATATATTTACTTAGACCGCAAAATCTCTTCGGCTCGGCTCGGCGACTCGAGTGGTCACGAGGTGAGTCGAAGTACCTTTAAAGCGTTCGCTGATCTCCGCGTGCAGGAGAGCAGGGAGCGCATACCAGTCTCAGCGAGGTGAATCGAAGGATCGCCAGGTAAGTTCGCTCTTTCCTGAATTACTCCCTTAGTAGTTTATTACCATGTATTTTTTTGGGTAATTTATTTCAGTTACTCCTTACATATACTTGATCGCTTTAAGGTCCATGGTTGAAATTGTACATGTTTTTTTTT